>JAOXYH010070116.1:0-10972 GCA_028566455.1 Botula fusca
AATAAACAGATTGATCAAAAACTTTTTTCAGTGGAAGGCTACTCCAGTACTAGGCCATAAGGAAACAGATGATCAACTGTATATAGTGACTGTAGTCACAGGAATAACACCAGGATCTGGAACCAAGTCAGTTATTGGTATAAACATTTTTGGAGACGAAGAATGTACTGGTCCAAGGCAGTTAAATCCGCAACATACTGTGGTAAGAAATACCTTTTAGTCCCCAATCGGCGAAACAAAAGGGGTCTGTAAGGTTTGCACTCTGTAAAATTTCAGCACTTTGTAGCTCACCTGTAGAAAGGCCAGGGTGAGCTTTTGCCATTTGCATCTTTCGCCTGTCGTTAACTTTTTCAGCAATCTTCTCATCTGAAACAACTGGAACAACTGTAAACCAAATTTTACCTGAAGTATCCTTAGGGTGTCTGCTTTAAAACATCCATTTGGTTTACCATTTGCATTGACAAAGATGGTTGCTGTTACTATAAATAGAACATAGGGTAAAATGACCAACAGTTTTCTAAATGGCCAGAACTACTTTATTTGAAGATGGAATATGCTCATTTTTTAACTGCAGGGACATGATAATATGTTACGGTTTTTCTGTTAACATGGAACCTTTGTCAATTTTTAACCTAATATGCAAGTTAGGCAAAAATAAGCAAAAAATTATTTGCAAATCTTCTCCCCGAAGCCATTGGGCCAATGTAAACCAAAGTTGCCCTGAACTTTTTTTATGGTGTCTGCTTTGACATTTTTATCCGGTCACCCAGCCCATCAACCAACATGACTGCTATAACCATAAATGAAACATAGTGGTAAAACGATCAAACATTTCTCTAAATGCTCCGAGCTGCTTTATTTTTAGATGGAATAGTATCAAGTTTAAACTGCAGGGACATGATAACGAGTTGTTAAACATGTATTGCAGGTTTTTCTGTGAACTTTGAAGTTTTTCCAATTTTGACCGATTACGCAAATTAGGCATAAATAAGCAAACATTCCTTAAAGATCTTCTTCTTTGAAACCATTGGCTCAACTTAAACCAAGTTTATTCTGCATCATTCTTAGGGTAACTGCTTTAGTATTTTTATTTTGTTACCCTGTCTATCAATCAATATGGCTGCTGATACTATAAATAGAACATAAGAGTAAGATGATCGTTTTGTCTTAAGTATTCAGAACTATAACAGATACAGAAATACTGTGTGCATCAAAAATGATCAGCAAGTCAAGCTCTACAAAAGTCTGTATTACACAGAAATCGTCAGATGATTTCTTGCATGAGTTCTTGGCATTTAAATGCAAGTTTTGACGATTTTTGCTGTTATTGACTTATATCAGGAAACAAATAACAGCGAAAGAGAAACTGTAAAAAGCAAAAATGATCAGCAAGTCAAGCTCTACAAAAGTCCATTAGAGCGAAATTGTCAGTCGCGTCTTTACATGAGCTATTGGTCTTTGAAATGTAAATTTTGACGCTGTTTGGTGTTTTTGGTTAATATCTGAAAATCAATAATAGATATAGAGAAAAGTTTTAAAAGCAAAAATGATCAGTAAGTAAAACCTGTGCAAAAGTCTCCATTACACCGAAATCGTTAGATGAATTCCTACATGCGTTATTGACCTTTAAACGCAAAGTTTGACCATTTTTGATGTTTTTGGCTAATATCTGGACAACAATAACAGATAAAAAGAAACTGTAAAAGCAAATATGATTAGCCAGTAGATCTTTATAAAAGTCTCAATTACACTTAAATTGTCAGTCGAGTCCTTGCATGATTCATTGACTTTGAAACGCAAACTTTGATGATAGTTGCTGTTTTTGGCTAATATCTGGAAACACTAACAGATAGAAACTTTAAAAAGCACAAATGATCAACATTCAAGATCTACAAAAGTCTCCATTACACTGAAATGGTTAGATGACTTCTTCGGTAAGTTAATGGCCATGAAAGGTAAATTTTGGTGATTTTTGCTGGCTTTGGCCAATATCTTGAAAACTATCACTTTGTGAAATTGAATATCGAAAATGATGTGGAAGTCAAGCTCTACAAAGCACTGGATCCGTTTGAAGCAAAATGGGCACAGTGGTCTAGGGTTGTCCCCTTTCATAATGTATCGACCAGCCTACCAACTTCCATTACCAAAATATTTTTTTTCAAATTGCCAGCATAAATGTAGCCTTGTTTAAAGCTGAAATTTATCACAGTCTCAAAGGCCAGGTAGGAATACCAGGTGAGCCTCTAGTTCAGAAATGCTTTGACCAAATTATTTGATTTTTGGTATGTGGTCTAATGATAATGAGTTACAGGTTGAATTTTAGTTTTACGCTGATCGGAAAATTTTTTATGAGATTTGTTAGGAAATTTTACAAAAATATCAGTTTTCTGCAATTTTCTTGCTGTACAGCAAGGGATTTGAGTTTTGGTATGTGGGGTTTTTTATAATAAGTAACAGATGCAGTTTCATGCTGATAGACGATATGCTTAATGTTAGGTGCATGATTTCGTGAGAACAAAATTTTAGTTACAGTAGGTGTCTTAGTATTATGAGAAGTCTTGACCTTCTTTTATATCAAACGAGTTTGATAGTTATATCGACTGGCAAATGAAAACTGCTTACCACATCATATCCTAAATTAGGCAACATTACGGGTTTGCAACAAATCCTTCCCATCTTTTAAATATCGGTTACTAAATGACATTTGTTCTGTCATGCTGCAGAAGTTTCAGTATAATATTAGTTCCAGATGGAATGAGTATTACAGAATATTCGTTCCAACAACACAAGTACCGTGATATTTATTAAAGACGGAAAAAAAGTTTATCAGATATTTATTCTGATCGGACAAAATATTATAACATTGTTTATTATAAAGTTTCCGAATGCTCAAGTGTTATAAGGAACAAATGTCCGTTGAGAGTTCCAATATTAGGATACAAATATTGCCTTAATTAAAAACATACAAGTTTGATAACAGAGTCATATGCATTGTCACCTTTACAAAGATTGCAGACAGTGAAAAATGGGCAAAGTACTACAAAGATCTATAGCACAAGTGATATTTGATGATAGTAAATGAAGCCCCTTTCTGTTTGTTGTAGGAATTTCAAACTGGAAGTCACAGGAGGTTTGCATTGATGTCGCAACCATTGGGAACCATTGTCTTGATAAGATTGTGGATTTGTGATGTAGCCGATGGAAACTTACCGTCATGGTTTGTGGATCGCATTGAAGTTGAAGATACCTGCTGTAACGAGAAGTAATTTATTTTAAAATACATTTTTGCTATTAGTTACATATTGTCCCCATCCGTTCAACTCCACGAAAAATGTTAGAGAGAATTCTTTCATCTTTACATTAAGTAAGAGATACTTGAAAGACGGAATTCACATTTGATCATATTAGGGGGAATTATCCACTTGTCATTGATATAGTATCTTTAGGTCTAGACTTAAAATATGTTTTCCCTTGTAGATTTGGATTGTAAGAATGGTGTTTTAAAGCACTTAGCACCTCCATTTCGTTTCTGCAACTACATATAAGCTATATTTGAACGTTATTACTGACATGAAAGTTCACAAGTAAAAAAGGAAACAAACCCAAGTTGTTTGCACTAGGGAATACCAGGCCAGTTTGAACAAAACCTGTTGGAAATGTTATAAATGGCCCTGTACAAAACGTATAACCGATGACCAAGACCAATTGTATAATTGCTGCAACTGAGCCTGATTGGCTGAGACATTTTTAACTTCTTATCAGAAATTGTTAAGTCAAATTGAATCACATTTCATATTTTTTTCTTTCCGAGGTTCGATTTCATTGATATGGCTTCTGTTTGGCTAACACATTCTCCATCAAATTCTTTTCAAAATATTTTAGCTTCCTTACTAAAGCTAACCACTGCGATAAAGCTCATGAAATACTTACTACTCCAAGTGTTGTTATACCACATTCAGTCAATCAAATCAAGCGACCTTGGGTATGACTGTCATGTTATCTACTTGTATAGCAACTACTTGAAACTGCAGTTTTTAAACACAAAAATAATAAAATTTTAATTGCAGCGACGTTTAAATGTGAAGTTTTTTCTATTCTATTCCTGTAGATATATTTTCAAGTGTGGAAAATGGATGACATTGGATTGTCCAGAAGGGAGTGTAGACCGCATTTTTACAGCCAGTAGCAGGGATCAGATTACTGCATTTTCAAACGTATTCCACTGTCATATCAAAGAAAAACTTAGTGATGACCATATGATTCTGTCTATGTTATACAGACCCGTAAAAAGCAGTTTCACTCGATGTGAACGTCTAGGCTGCGTCTTTCTTCATCTTTTTCTTACCATGATCGGAAACGCGATGTATTTTCAGGATGAGGATGACTTTTCGAATTCTCGTTCACATTTCCGATTTGGACCATTTGTTCTTTCCTTAAAATCTATATACATTTCTGTTATTTGCATTCTGATCTCAACTCCGGTGACTCTTTTGGTAGCAGTATTGTTTAAGAAGAGTAGATCTTTGCCAGATTTCTGCAAGATGACAAAAGCTATAAGAGAGGACAATGAAAACATGCACAACGTACAACATTCCCATAAAAGCAAACAAACCAACACAGAACAGATTCTGCCATTCTGGATCAGATACATTGCTTGGCTGTTGATAATCGGAGGAATGCTGTTGTGTGCCTTATTTCTTGTGCTCTACAGCGTAGAATGGGGCAAAACCAAATCTGAAGTATGGCTCACGAAATTCATTTTATCGTTTTTAACTTCGACCTGTCTACTTGATCCTGTTAAGGTAAAATATTTATTATATTGGTTAACGTAATTAAATCCTTAGAACTTGTATTATAGACATAATGAAGTGGGTCGAATTAAAAAGTTTTATTTGTGCATTAGGCAAATAAAACTTTTATTGTAATGCCATTTTGAAAATCCATTGGAATTCACATATGACGTTGTCAATAAAGAGATCGACATTACAAATCTATTTGTTTTTGCTAAAATTTAGCTAACAATAATAATAGCATTTTACACTTTGGTGAAGAAAGTAAATAATACAAGATAAATACATTAGACATGATGATGTCAAAATTTATTTTTAAAAATTTGAATTCAACACAAATCATTGACAACTGTAAATACTCAGTAACTTGTTTCTGAGGCATATGCAAAATAAATTTGACATTTGTCTCAATTGTACGTATTGTATATTTAGATTTTAATCATTTCTATTATAAAATTTAAAATAAAACTTATTTCCTTCCTCAAAAACATTATAAATATTGCTCTGTCTATTTCATATGCCTTACCCTAGATTAAACAACACATGATATAAAACACGAAACACAACATTATGTTTAAGTATCACATGCATTGAACTCAATATCATTCAACGCTCATACAAAGAGGGGAGAAAAAACATGCAGTAATAATAATAATTTATGAGAGTCCAGCATCGAATGAAGCGGACCCTATAGTTTTCACTGCGTTCCGTCCGGCTGTCCTTCAATTATTATTGTTAGCGCTGTCTGTTCTACATTTGCAAAGATTGCAAGCAAATTTATATGGATGGTATAGATGGTCTTTACCGTGATCAAGGTAAAAAAATTAGCACTGCCGAATAAATTTTGTGGGAGTTATTGCCCTTGACTTATTTTTTATGACTTCTTGTTGGCGCTCTAGATTCTAGGTCTCTCAATGCATAACCACCAAATTTATATAAGGTGTATATGTGTATGGGCATTGCGTGATCAAGTTTGAAAACGCTGCGGAGTAATTTTATGGGAGTTATTGTCCTTGAGTTAGTTTTTTATCTTGATTTCTTTGTGTAGAGGGTATATATGGGCAGGTACCTTGATCATGTTTACCAACAATTATTCTAAGCGCTCTTTATTATAAATTCCCAAATTGATTTTAACCGAGGCTGGACCCTATAGTTTTCGCTGTGTCCGTCCGCCTATCTGTCAGCCAACAATTACTGTCTACATTTTCGATAGGAATGTTCCTTGGATGGTCTTCAGACAAAATCATTGTCCTATGATGCAGGCATATATTTACATGTACTGTGCTCGCTATGGCCTCTGATTGCCTGATCCACTTTTGACGTCTCGGAAATTGCTGTATCAGTTTGAACTATCATGATAGGATATTTTCCAAATGGTCCTTTACCAAATAAGTCCAATGATCCTGCCCTGTTTTCATCAATCTAGCATGGTTTCTGATCACAGGTCCGGAAATACAAATATGACCGAATTTTTCGCCTTTTTGTCTGAAATGACAATCCCTAAATCGACAAGTTTTAAAAAATCAACTGCATAAAAGTTTAATTGACCTGTTTCGATACTGATTTAATGAAATGATTCATCTGTTCATTGTTCATTAATCAGGTAAATACATATCCAACAGCTTGATGAAAGGTTATTAACTATGATATCAGAACAACTACAGTTTTCTTAACTGTATGCCACTGCAAATAATAAATACCTTTGCCAAGAAAGAAATTTAACACCAAAATCAAAAGCTTAAAGGTGTTAAGTTAAAAATAGCTATTTACGTTCTATGAGCATGCATGAACTTTGGCGGTATTGTCCCATCAAAAATATTCTGAAACACCCAGCACTATTATTTATTAATATTCTGTGTAATTTAAGAAGAACCTATATTTTTATAAACGATTGCATCAAAAATACATGCTGTTAGCAAACTTGCTTAGCAAGAACTTTCCTGTCTTCAAACATGGACCTCAAAGAAGACGTACACTCCCAAAATATACACTACGGGCGAATCCCCTATATTTTTACTTAATCTGAGTAACTACAGAGCCACATTGACATTCAATTAATAGGAGTGATTCTCTATTGATTTTCTTCAAAACTTACGTGCAATAAACTCCACCAGATTTTTAATGCAGCAACCATAGACTCTGATTGGCTCTTACATTTTTGCCTTTTGCTCAGAAACCACCGCTTCCATTTGAACCATACTTCGTAGAAGCATTCCTTGGATGGTCTCCTATCAAAGTGAGCCCCGATCACCGAATTGCTTTTCAATATGGCCACCGTGGTTTCTGATTAGATGTCATTTTTACATTTGTTCTCCATGGTATACGGCCAAGTTAAGCCATATTTGAAAGGAACGTTCCTTGGATGATGCTCTTGCTTGTTATGTCAGAGTATCCAGACTGATTTTTCAAAAACTCTACCATGGTTTTAGGTTGGTTGCCGCAGTTTTAAATTCTTCTAAGAAAGTGTTGTCATTTAGAACTTCCTCCGGTAATTATTATATTTGGATGGTCCTGTGTAATGTTTTGTCCGCTCTCATAGCTCTTGATTTGCTGAAACATTTTTGACTTCTTTCCAGAAACTAAAGGGACAGTTGGAACTAATTTTATAACACTTAATGACCTAACCAGATGTACACATTAGCTGTCACAAACTTAAATTAGCTGACATATTTTCGACTTCTGAGAATTACTTAAGTTACTTACTGGACTATTATTTTTAATTTCTCTATGGCTTAAACTACCTTTGGTAACATAAGAAATCGCTACTAAGTTTGTTATTGAATACATTTTTCTGTAATGCAGATACTGGGTACAGCTGTGATATTTAGTTTGATTTGGAAAAATGTACAGCAGTTTCATCCATCTGACCCGATTATGGTAAAAGGCATTGTAGAAACAGTAAGAGAGCACCAACCTAGAATAGGTAATGTAGTTTTTGTCAGTTAACTTTATATTTCTCTGGTAGTTTCTCTTGCTAAATACTCAACATATAGAACAATACGTCTTTAAACCTGTATTATGAAAAACTAAGATTTGCAGCTTTCCAGAAATGAACACAATCTTCAGGACTCAATTTTTTAACATTTTTATCCTGACGGTCTCGATCAAGGACCATCAGATCTAATGCTCACTACTAACACTTGGTGCCCATACGTTTTAGCTCAATTGGGACCAATTATTCAATCCTTTGTCCAGTGGATATCATTTATCTGCTGGTTAAGTCCTATATAAGTTATATTCAAACAAAGTTGCTTTTCACTTCAATTCGCGGGGACATTCCATACAAAATTTTAGGTTTACCGGTAAAGAAATCTCGAAAAAGAATAACACAACATGCCGACGTACGAGAGAGTCCCTATTTATAAAGCTTTGTAAAACCCAACAGGAGGGGCTAAATATAAGACAGTAAATAACGTTTGTATAAAGATCATGATTTTATCTGTGACGTCTGAAACTGTGACATGAAATTGTTTTCGTTATGTATCTCTTGGCATTATCAGATTTGCATCCGATGAAGGAGGTTGTGCCTCCGAAATATTATACAATTCTAAGCGTTTTGATCTATATAAGTTAAATAGACTTTTGCAGTGGATAACTTTGTCCAGTACGTAATTACTTTGAACAACTAGGTCCTGGCTATGAGCAAGGACGACTTTTTTGGAGTTCATAATTCATCGTTAGTTTTTTTCAGTTTAAAAAATCTTCTTTTGGAAACCACTGTGCCAATTTGAAGTATATATTGCCAGAATTGTCCATTAATGCTCTCCTTTTGGAAATAAATCCTCTAAAAGGAGGCGCCACAATGGTGTCCAAAAGGGAAAAATTAGTTAAATATTTAAAAATCTCCTTCATCCCAACCATTGATGTCAGCGCAGTGATATTTGATGTAGAACACTAATAAGTCATTATGGTTCGTAGCAATATCTATGATGGTTCTAGAGTCCAAAGGGGTCCATTAGTCGAGAGTTTACGTAGAATTCAATGAACAATCACCTATGAACATTGGGCCAATTTAAACACAGGATTACTAGATTGTACCTTGGATGATTCCCTTTCAAATTCATGTCTAGCAACTTGACCTTCCCATAGAATGGGACTACAAAGGGGTTCAAAATGGGAAATCAGTAAAATATTTTAAAATCCTTCTTGAGAACCAGTGACTCCAGTTCAATGATAGACGATGTAGGATAAATCGTGAGAATTCAAAATAATACCAATGAAAGTTCTAGGTTCCATGGGTCCCAAGTGTGTATAGTATTCAATGGAAAGTTACATATGAACTGGTTTCTCAGGAACTACAATGTATAGGGAAAAATTTTAACCTTAACTTTTCTGTTTTGTTCCTTGGACTATTCCCTGTCGAACTGCTGTGTAACAGTTTGACCATTTCACATTTACTCTTCAGAACCATTGTCGCCAATGCAATTTTATTTGATTTAAAACACTGATAGATCATTTGGATTTAAAATTATATTGGTGAGGTTGACCATGCTTTCATAGGATTTAATGTAAAATCAAGTATGAACTTTTTTCTAACAAACAAATGAGTCAACTTAAATCACCAAATTTGGCTGGATTACTGTAAAAGTACTATTTTTCGCGGTGTACTAATTTTCACTATTTTCGCTAACTTCACAAAACCGCGAAAAATAGTACCCGCGAAATAAAAAATAACTATAAACTATTAGTATACGAATTTAAAAAACCGCGAAAATAGAAACCAGCAAAGTTGTGTAGCGATCGGAAACCGCGAAAATTGGATGCAGCGAAAAATAATACTTTTACAGTATTCCTTCAATGATGCCCTTTCTTAATTGTTTCTTGCGGTACGACCCTCTCATGGGAGGGACACAACGGGGTCTAAAATGTTAATTAATTAAACATTTAAAAATCTTCTTTATCCTATCGTGCCAGTACAATGATATATGCTGTATAAGACTGCAAAATCACAACGATTTAGAACTATATGAATGAAGATCCTTATGATCAGGATCCATCGTGTGCAAGGGCCATTGATCCAAGTCTACATTACTTCAATGAAAAAACACCAATGAACTTGTGTCTCATGACCTATTGGTCCGATTAAACCAAACTTGACTAAGATGTTCCTTGGATGATCCCCTTTCAAAATTATATCTGGTAATTTGACCCCCGAATCGAAGATACCACAAAGGTGATCAAAAGTGGGAAATCAATTCAATATTTAACATTCTTCTTCAGAACCGGTGATGCCACTGCAGTAGTTTTTAGTGTAGAAACTGATATATTCTGACAATACCAAATTATATCTATGAGGAACTGGAATCCATTTGGTCCAAGGACCATTGGTCAAAGTTTACGTATGTTTGAAACAAACTTGGCTGGATTGTTCTTTGCGTTGTCCCTTTCAGAATTACATATAGTTTTACCCTGCCCGGGGAAAAGCCAACCAGGGACCAAAGTGCCAAAATTAACTTGGTATTTAAACATCGGAGGACAAGGTGTAAAAATTTATATAGGATTCAATAAAAAAACATAAAAAAGTGAAGCAGGAAAACTTAAGACTGCCATATGGCTTTCACCGATAAAGTATAGTTTACACCTCTACAGAAGTGAAGCAGGAAAACTTAAGACTGCCATATGGCTTTCACAGATAAAGTATAGTTTACACCTCTACAGAAGTGAAGCAAGAAAACTTAAGACTGCCACATGGATTTCACCGATAAAGTATAGTTTACACCTCTACAGAAGTGAAGCAGGAAAACTTAAGACTGCCATATGGCTTTCACAGATAAAGTATAGTTTACACCTCTACAGAAGTGAAGCAAGAAAACTTAAGACTGCCACATGGATTTCACCGATAAAGTATAGTTTACACCTCTACAGAAGTGAAGCAGGAAAACTTAAGACTGCCATATGGCTTTCACAGATAAAGTATAGTTTACACCTCTACAGAAGTGAAGCAGGAAAACTTAAGACTGCCACATGGATTTCACAGATAAAGTATAGTTTACACCTCTACAGAAGTGAAGCAGGAAAACTTAAGACTGCCATATGGATTTCACCGATAAAGTATAGTTTACACGTCTACAGAAGTGAAGCATGAAAACTTAAGACTGCCATATGGATTTCACAGATAAAGTATAGTTTACACCTCTACAGAAGTGAAGCAGGAAAACTTAAGACTGCCATATGGCTTTCAC
>JAOXYH010070226.1:0-10972 GCA_028566455.1 Botula fusca
TATCTAATGTCTAAGTATTATAGTTTCAAAGTTATTAAGGTTTTAATAAAAGTTTACGCCGCCGCCGCCGCCGTCGCAGTCGGAAAGTAATCCCTATGTCTCGCCTTCAGCGACATTCGTCGCAGGCGAGACAAAAACAGTTCAAATTACTGATTTTCAATTGAATCCTATAAATTGGTCAAATAGTTTCCGAAAAAAAAAAAGAGTTCGTATTATTGATTTTCCATTGAATCCTATGTAAACTTTGGACATATGGTCCTCGTTCACCATAATGTTCATGGATACAATCTTGGATCATCATGATTTATCAGTGTTCTACACCAAATATCACTGCACTGGCATCACTAGTTCTGACGATTTATAAATATTTAATGAATTTTCCCTTTTTAGGCCCCTCCCCTTGGAGGATCAAACTGTAAGATATGATATATTAAAGAGAATCTTCCCACAAACAATCCAGCAAAGTTTGCTTCAAATTGGCTCAATAGTTTCCAAGAAAACAGTTCACAGGTAATTTTCCATTGAATCCTATGTAAATGTTGGACCCATGATCCTCGGACCCCATCACCTTCATGGATATAACTTTGAATCATTATGCTTTATCAGTGTTCTACACCAAATATAATTGCAGTAGCATCACATGTTATAAAGAAGAAGACATTTAATTTAATTTTCCCCTATTGGGTCCCTTTGTGGTCCTCCTTTGGAAGATCAAACTGTTGGATATAATTTTGATAGAGGACCACAAATGGACCATTCTGGCAAAGTTTGGTTTAACTTGGCTCAATTATTTTAGAGGAGAAGATCTTTGAATGAAAAGTTAACAATGGTGGGACAACGATGACAGATGCCAAGTGATGGCCTTTTGGCCAGGTGAGCTAAAAATCAAATAATCCATAAGTCGATAGCAGGTGCACATCTTCAGCATGTATTCAGGAATTGTTATTGACATCCATGTATTCATTTAGGAGGAGTTGCAGATACTATAAAAGCAGGACAATGCAGGATGACGCAAGACAACTCACAAAGTGTTCCAAAAATAGAGTTATACATTTCATACTGATTTTGATGCATCTGATGTGCATAGTTTGTAAATTTATTACTCGTCAGTGATGCTAAGAATAAAGAAAGGTCACAACTGTTATCCAAATGTGTTGACCGGGGTAGGGAGCTCTTCCAATACAAAGTTATGTACAGACATGACACTGAATGGGCCCATTTTTCAGGTTGTCAAATATATGATTGGGTCATTAATTTCTGAAATGATATACCAATTCCTTTACTTTAGGTCTTGTCAAGTGCATGTAGGGATTTTGTGTCATGAATTTATACACCATATCCCTTTTTCTTGTACAATAGGTAGAAACTTTGACTAAAAATCCACAAACTACCACAAGACCAAGATAACTAGGACATACACTACCTGTAAAATACAAGGACTGAAAACTACTCCAAGTAAATCAAAAAGAATATAAATGGGTGTACTTTTACTTAGATGTTAAATATATGAATGAGAGGTACTTTGAAAACTTCAGCAGCAAGCAAGTACCCAAATTCTTATGTTGAGGCCCCACTGTGGCACTGACCCTCCAATGGAGACAAAAATGTGCTGACAAAATGCAAACACTTAATACCATTAACTTAAAATTTATTATATAATGCAAGTACATTTAACTTAAAATTGATTGATATCTATTATACAATGATAATACATACAGGTAAAACAGTGCATGTTAAGAAGTTAAAATATTCAGATCTTGAAATGCCCATTAATGACATACATGTATATGTAACTACACATGAAACTGGTAGATGTCAGCATGTGTCAAGCTATTAACTGGTAGATGTCACCATGTGTCAAGCTATTAACTGGTAGATGTCACCATGTGTCAAGCTATTAAGTACCAGTATCTGTAAGAACTGTTTAGTTTCAATAAAAGGGGTGGCACATGCAAAATAAATCAAATCAAATCTTTATTGTCATTAAAACAATCGATTTGTGACAAATGTATATACATTACAGCATGTTAAAAAAAACAAGTTCATGAGTCTCTTGTCCACAGATCTAATAACTGTTTGATATAGGACTCAATGGTTTCAACTTGCTTTCGTGTTAATGGGCAAAGAATAACTTTTAATATTTCTATTTCTGGTAGATAATTGGAATTATTAAAGTATGTTTCACCTAGCCGAGTCTCTGACATTTTGGCATTTCTTGCAAAATTGGATAGAAGAAACAGAAAGTTGTATTGAAATTTTAATTTAGATATAATAACAGCAACTAAATTTTGCGACAATAGATTTCCGCCTATTGTCATTTGTTCTCTGCTCATGTGGAAATTGGTGTTTTTTGGACAAAGTTAAAGTTTTTGATGGATACAAAATAACATATTTCCAGTACTTAATAGTAAATGATTTTTCTATATTATATAAATTACTGTATATCATTACGATATCGCTTTTTCATATTTCAAAATTTCTGAAAATTTTGGCCCTTAGGGCAAAAAATGTTTCAATGGGGAAATTCAAAAATACACGTTTTTCCCACATGAGTGGAGCAAAACTGGAAGGTAATATAAAAATCAGAAATATACAAAAGTTGCCGTTACATCAACCAAATAATATTTCATACAAACTCTGTTATTTCCTTTCTGATTATTTTTTGAAAACAATAAAATGTGAGAGACTCGGTTCGGTGAAACGTACTTTAATCAATCACGCTAGAGGTATACACTTTCACCAAACATTTGTAAAGTGAGAAAATGCTAAGAACTAGTAAGCCAAAATCGTATAACGCACAGAGCTTTGCATGAGGGAGATAACTTTGTTGTTTTATTAAAAAGGGAATTTTAACAGGGAAAATTTAATGTATAATTTCGGGCTGGTACCAAAGTACTAGCTACTAAGCTGGTGATCATCATGGGGGCTTACAGTCCAACAGCAGTGACATCGATTCAGGAGCAGTAACAAATTAATGATGCATTATATATCAGATGATCACATTTTGTTGATTTATTACTCTTTCATTTGTTGAATGCAATCAGTTCTCTCTGCCCATCTTTTCATTTCCCAAAATGTGTTAGATGGAATCGAGAACGATACTAATGAAACATTCTGAAGTGAAATTGTACTGATTATTCGTTTAAATGTGCGTCTGTCCTATGTAACGAGTTGACAAGTAAGCACTAAAAAATGAGTATCTAAACAGCAAAGATACAGAACTGTTTATCTGTCAGTAGATTTTTTCAGTAATTCAGATAATCTTCAAAATTGTACTGTATTACTATATATTCGCCTACCATAAACAATATATGCTTTGCACTAAGTCGTATCGGATGAAAGTAATATTTTTGTTACTCTACGCCTTTCAGTCAACATCTTGCTTAGTTATTAAAACCATAAAACAAATGTAAACACCAGTGGTTACTTATTCAACTGATAATAAAATATTACCATAAATGGTCTACAGATTAGCTGTCGTCTGATGACAATGTTTTTTTATTTGCAAGTTTGAGATGATACATTTTGTAAACATTTTACGATGTCATCATTATTTGTGGTAAAGCTATATAAACTTTAATACTTTGTACTTCAAGTGATTTTGTAAAGAAATTGTAAATGGATGTCCAACATTTTGCTAATGAACTGGACAGAACATATATGAAGTTTTATGTCATGAAATTAATATTCAAAGTTGTTATTAATCATTTTGTGATATGCTATATAAAGGCTTCTTCCAATATAAAGGCTTGTTTTCCATAAATATCGCTTAAATAATTTCATGATGAAGACGGCAATCAGAAGTTATGTATGGGTTTGTTGATCCGGCAGGATATTGAAAAGCGAAAACATTTTATGGTATTTAGAAAGAACAATCTATATTCCAGTTTAGTAAGGTATTTCGAAAGTTGCATCATCGGACTTCATATATATTATAAGAGTCATATTTGGAATTTTCTGATATTAACGAAATATTATATAATAGCGTATTTGCTGATTATTCTGACGGGAAACTGTTCATCAATCATAAAGGAAACACTTTTAACAAATTCAAAAGAAAGGATGAATTCAACGCAAGGAGGTCTGGAAATTTTTCATATGATTTGGAATAAAGACAACGCTGTGAATGAACATGAACTGATTGCTCCGCTTATTTTCGTTGGCTGTTTGTTCATCGTTGGAATTCCAGGAAATTTGCTCTTGCTGACAATATTTCATTTAAAGCATAAGCAATCTGTTTACAGAACTATAATAATAGTTTTGGCTGTAAATGATCTTTTAGTCTGTGCGGTTACACTTCCGTTTGAATTCTTCTACATGATACATCATATGTCATTCAAAGCGAAATGGATTTGCAAGATCTTTCGGTCTCTTAATTATTTTTTTGTTCATAATTCCGTTTTAATACTCCAGCTTATGGCAATAGAAAGATTTAGACGAGTATGCCGTCCCTTAAAAGTACAAATGTCAACAAGAATGGTCCGGATTTGTATCTCATGTATAACCGTATTTTCCGTTGCTTATACTGTACCCAACCTGTTTATCAGAGGAATTCACAGACTACAGCTAAACGGGAACATTACTGGATACGAATGTTCAACATCAGACGAGTACAAAAACACAAATGTACCTTTTATTTACACTGCTACTTCATTCATTATCTGCGTTGGCAATATTGTAGTTCTGATTGTTGTTTACGCTTGCATTGGACGGGTTGTGTTTAAACATTTCAAATTCGTAAGAGGTTTAAAACAAGGCAACAACGTTTCACCTTCTGTTACGACGGATGACATCACAATGAAGTCCGTATCCATGGTCGAGACATCGTTTACAGATTCTAATAACATGGAAAATGATCAAACTAGATTCTCAAGATTTTCATTCAGAAAATCCTTTTCGAGGAAGTCTTCACGCAATCCTTACTCAAAGAAAGTTCGCGACTCGGATAATCACAAAAGTACAAAAATAGCAATTGTTATAACTGTATTTTTTGTGTTTAGCTACATTCCAAATCTGGTTGCAAGCACACTGTCATCACTATATGGAGACGCATTTCTCCCAACCTACATTGCTCCATCAATTTTGCACGTCATACAAAGAACATATGCCATTAACCATGTAGTTAATCCTTATATTTACGGATTTATAGACAGAAAATTCAGGCTGGATTGTAAAGAACTCTTTCTTCAAATGTACAAGAAAATTCGTCATAAAAACTGAAGACGGATTCAACGGTTGCTGTTGTACATTATATGTGAACGTTTTTTAATCAAAATTATGACTATAGATGTTATGAGACGATACAGTAAGAACCGAGAGTATAAATATATAGTTCTAGGAATCATTATATTCATGTCAAGATTTGTTGCGAAAGCATATAAATTTGCTTGTAATCAGATTGTTATTTTATTGTCTATATAACCTGGTCTTATATTCATTGTTTGTAAATATTATAATTAAAATGTTGTAAAATTACATATTGATGCATCTCGTTTGAGAATTATTAGTGATACTCATAAACACTTAGAATTTTAATCTACATTTTTCAACCCGTCAGACAGATTTCTCAGATAATAATATATCCTGAAATAACATCTTAATATTGGGAAGGGGGTATATTGTATTATTAAACATGCCTGTACTACGCCAACACATTGCGTATTGATATGATTTTTCCTATTATGAAGGTGCTTGAATTTTTAAATGTGTACCATCAATACATCCAATGACTCCTGGAAAACCATCCAATTAGTTAAAAACCTTATTGATGGTTGGGCTTTATTTTTTGTTAGCAGTTTATAAATTTGTTTGCTTGCAATGGGGAAACTCTACAAAAAACACTGTTGGCTTTTCTTTCCAAATCTTTCTCTAGCTATCTGTAGTGTCCCCCTGGAGTGCAACACAAAAATAAAAATTAGGCATGTATGTGCTTAGAAAATCTGTCACGGAAAATAATTTGTTTACGTCTTCAAAAGCAACGTGTTCGCAATACTTTGCTAGCATTATATGGATCATTCGTCTTTGTGATCAAACATTTTGATTGTAACTTGACTTTCAACTGTTTAAATATATCGTCTTTTCCCGTTTTGTGGCGGCGGAAGCGGTGTCTAAATGCACATTTATTCATTTTTATGAAGTGCTTTTGTAGATTATATGCATCATTTGCATTGTGAGCATCATTCAACTTTCGAAGTGGATACTCTTAATACCGAGTTAAAGTTCTATATTTTCATGAAGCGCATACAGACTGTTTTTCTTTTCATGTCTTTCTTTTACTTAAGTCGTCATGACGTCACGAATACGGTGCCACAAATACAACAAAAAGCATTACAAATTGACGAAATTGTATAAAAATATATATAACATTCTTTCCATGCCCAAAGCTTGCCTTCGCGAAACTATTTCTGAGCCTCTCCCATTTTAAATTAATAGCTCACCACTGTAAAAGATACATTGTATACAAAGTTTTCCAAAGGGTTAGATCTACTTCTATAACGAAATGTCATGTTATGGTGTATGTGTGTGGTGGAGATTTATCAACGCTAGATTTTTTTCATAATCGGAAGGGGTGCTAAGAAATTACTAAACACTTAAATGAGTTTATACTACTTCTCCTTTTCACAACTTCTTAATGAATTGATAAATAAAAGAAATGTATGAAGAATATAGAGATGATTTGTTTCCAAAAATTAGGTTAATTTTCAGAATATCTTGAAGAATTACAATTAATATTCCATCGATTTCGCGTAAGCAAGAGAAAAGAAAGGTGACAGTCGAGACATCATGTTACAAATCCATGACTACGGAGAAACACGAAACAACAGACATTTAATTTACAGAATTTTATTTATTTTCATAACAAGATTGATGAAATTCAAAATCCTGATGCAATCATAGCTGCAGCTACTTTTTTTCAAGTTTGCCTATTGCTGATAGCACCGTCAAGTTATTAAAAGATTGCCAATATGATATTCTCTTTTGAGAAATAAACCGAATTGAAGATGAAATCCATTCCAGTGTTTTAATTACATCATCACAGGAAACTGTTCTTTATACTGTAATATAAAACAATTAATTTTCATATCAGTTGACTACAAATAGGGACATCTATTCAGACTCCTAAAGTGCTTATACTGTGTAAATACGTGTATGCGCATGCTGATCTAACAGAATATTAAAAAGCGAAAACATACTGTGGATTCATTTATTTTCGTGGATACCAATTTTCGTGGTCCAAAAAAACAATATGAGCCTCCCAGGATACTTAATTTTGTGTTTTGCTTTCTCTTAGTAACAAGTCAAGTGATAATTTACAGTTCGCGTAATACTTAAATTCGGGATCCGCTTTTACCCACGAAATCCACGAAAGTTGAGATATCACAAACAAAATGAATCCACAGTATTTTATGGTATTATGGGGAAGAATGCATTTTAAAAATTTATTAAGAATATGCAGACAGTTCCCTACTTCAGATGTACTTTTAGTGTCATATTTGGAGTTTTCTGAAGAAATATCAAAAATTATTTTACAGAAAAGTTTTCATCAACTTTACAAGTTAGCATCTATCTAATACACAACCTAAATATATTCAACTGAGGAAATGATCTTAATACAAGATAGTTTGACAATTATTAATACTGTTTGGCATAATAACGAAGTCTCGAATGACCATCAATTAGTTGGTCCCCTTTTTTCGTAGACTGTTTATTCATCTTTGTAATGCCAATGAATTTGCTTTTGCCGACAGGACTCTATTTAAAGCATGAACAAATTAAGAAATAATAATAATAGTCCTGGCTGTACCTGATCCGTAATTCTGTAAGGTTACAATTCAATTTGAATTCTTCTACATGATACATTATATGTCATTCAGGGCGAAATGGATCTGCAAGAATTTTCAATCGCTTATTAATTTATTTGTATATAATTACGTTTTGAAATCCAGTTTTTGGATATAGAAAGATTCTGACGCGTATACAAAAGTACAAATGTTAACAGGAATGGTCCTAATTTTGATTTCGTGTGTGTGTGTGTGTGTCTTCCATTGCTTACACTGTGCCAAACCTGTTTATCAGAGGAATACACAGAGTACAGCTTGATGGAATCATCTGTTGATATGAAAGTTCAACATAAGATGAATTCAAAAAAAGCAAACTTCCTATTATTTACACTTCTTCTTTGTTCGTTATCTGTGTCCGCGATATTGTAGTTCTGATTGTTGTGTCGTTTCGGACAAGTTGCTTTCAAACATTTCAAATTCGTGGGAATGCTTCATCTAAACCTGTTACAACTGATAGACGACCTCGCAGTCCGTATCCAAAGTCTAGATATCTTTTAAAGATTCTACTAAATAAAGGGTAATCAAAGAATATTCTCACGACTTTCACTCTGGAACAATTTTACGCATTTCTGCTTTAAAGAAGATAAGCGACTCTTATAACCTGAAATGTACAACATTAAAAATTGTTATTACTGTTCTGCACATCATACAAACAATATATGCTATAAACCGTGTAGTTAACCCTCTTAGTAACGGATTTATACAGAAAATGCAGACTGAATTGTAAGAACTCTTTCTTCAAATGTACAAGAAATTTAATTATCAAATCTGAAGAATGAGTTAATGGTTATTGTTGTATCAGTATGTAAACGCTTTTTAATCAAATTCATGACTATTCAGTTTATCAACGGCAAAACAGCGTAAAAATATTGTTCTAGAAAACAAAATATGTTATTCATGTCAAGTAGCGAAAACCTATAAGTCGGCTGCAATGAGAGAGTTATTGTATTGTCTATTTAATCTAGTCTCATATTCATTGTCCGCAAATCTTATAATTAAATGCTGTAAAATTAAATAGTGATAAATCTCATTTGGGACATTATAAGTAGTAACTTACAGAAACTTTTATGTGGTAGTAGATAATTTAGATTATATGTATATATAATTCCCAACAGGAAGTAACATGCGTTTTGCATTCTCCTATTTAATATTATGAATGTTTCAAAACTCTTCTACGCAGGTACGGAATTTAAAAGATTTTTTTTCAAAAATTATTCTAAAGATTGAATTTTTCAGAAAAATGAAAGATAAAGTGCACATTTTTGATAATTTAACTAGTTCCAGCTGCCGCGATTACAGACTTCACTTCACTGAACGTAAAGAGCAAAGAAAAAATGTTTTACGTTAGCAGTAATTTGTTCAATAAATATTTATTAGACCTACAGATACCGTCGTGCAGTTCGCACTATCTGAAAATTTCAAAGTCCTGGTCGAACCATCTACAAATAAAACAACCGGTCTAGATATACCCACAAAACCGTTGGAACCGTTTTAAAACTAGTCAATCTATCAATAAACTGTACCATAACAGTGAGAATGTTTTAACAGTGGGTTACCCTACCGTCGAATGGTATAAAATAGGACCATACTGTTCGAATTATTAAAAAGATGAGATGTGAAGAAAAAACGGATACGGAGTGGTGTCGCAAATACAACAAAAAAATCACCGGTACAGGCATATAATAAAAACATCTAGAACTTACAACATGGTCTTTAATGTTGAAAACCCACACCATGCTGGAAGTTCTGAATGGCCCCAGAACAACTTTTCAGTGGTCAAAGCCAGCAGTACAACACCATGTCAGAATATAAACAAGTAAATAAACTAAACAGGAATGAAAAAACAAAGACATCATGAGCTACAACGTTGTTCAAACTGTCTATTAATACAATCATACTAGTGGAAATTCTGGACCAACTGTCGGTACAATCATACCGTGGAATTACCACAAATATGGCTTGCTAAAGTTTAGGCTCCGAACATGGGTAAAAATCTTATACATCAAAATTGGTTTCATTCAATGTTCGAACTATGTACAAATATTACCATTCTGGTCGAACTGTGTACAAATACTACCATTCTGGTCGAACTGTGTACAAATACTACCATTCTGGTCGAGCTGTGTACAAATACAACCATTCTGGTCGAACGTTGTACAGATATAATCATTCTGGTCGGACTGTGTACAAATACTACCATTCTGAATGGTCGGATTGTGTACAAATACAACCATTCTGGTCGAACTGTGTACAAGTACTATCATTCTGGTCGAATTGTGTACAAATACTACCATTCTGGTCGAACTGTATAAATACTACTGTTCTTGTCGATCTGTACAAATACTACTATTCTGGTCGAACTGTTTACAAATACTACTATTGGTCAAGCTGTGTTCAAATATTACCATTCTGGTCGAACTGTGTACAAATACTACCATTCTGGTCAAACTGTGTACAAATACTACATTCTGGTCAAACTGTGTACAAATACAACCATTCTGATGTAACTGTACAAATACTACCATTCTGGTCTTTGTACACACTATCATAATGATAGTATTTGTACACCATTCTGGTCGAACTGTGTACAAATACTACCGTCGTGGTCGAACTGTTTGAAAATGCAATTGTGCTGTTCACTTGGTACTGTTAAAATTGTTTACAAAATACCCAAATACTAGTCGAACTGTCTAAAATTACCCTGATGCTGGTTAAAATTTTTATAGTTCAACCATACTGACGGATGCTTTAGAAATTAACCAATTTGTCCAAACTATTTAGAAATAACAATACACATGTCAAACTGTCATTCGAACTGTTTACAAACATCATAGTAGTCGAACAGTGTACAAATACCGCCACATTAGTCTAACTGTCAATAAAATGCAAACGTACCGGTGAAACTCTCTACCAAATTAAGTGCCGACAAAGACTATTATGCGTGTATCAGTACCTCATTATTTCTTTCCATCAATATAATGTGTGGAATTCTATCTGTTTGAAATTTACGTTTAATGAAAGTCCTCAGTATTTAGTAGCATTCTTATTTTAGATCCGTTGCTTGAGAACAAAAAAAAAGAATTACAAAGTAGTTTTACGTAATTTCCCTTCGATACCAACATTGGAACTTA
>JAOXYH010070337.1:0-10971 GCA_028566455.1 Botula fusca
CCTTTGACCTCAAGGTACAACATTTGTCATATATGATGGTCAAATTGGCACGCAACACATCATCTTAAGGTGATGTACCCTAGTGCCAAAAATCAAAACTTTATGCTCCAATTAAAAAATGAGCTCTAGGTCAAATGTCAAGGCTATATTAAGGTCACAATAGTGCACAACAAATCATCTCAGGGTGATGCATCTACATACCTTATATCAAGAATCTTTAATAAAAGGTCAAGAAGTTATGGTTCGAACAAGGGTCTATGCCAAAAAAACCCATATATTTGACATTGAGGTGAAAGCTCGTATGACATTGAAATGAAACGCAACACATCACTTCAAGGTGATGCACTCCATGCCAAATTTCATGTTTATAATTCAACAGATACTTAAGAGTATGGTATGAACAACTTTGTATGAGAAAAGGAATTAATCTTCTGAAAACGATATATCACAGACGTTATCAAAAAAAATTAAAATTGAATTCCAGGTCAAAATTTAAGGTCAATGAAGAATATAGTACACAAAACATTGCCTTAAAGTGATGCACCCATATGTCAAAACAACATGTTATTCCACAGTTCAAGGTCATATGACGGTCACAAGTTGCCTGACACACTGCCTCAACGTGATTTACCCACATGCCTATGTCAAACGTTAAAGTGTTTGTCCAGACAAGACTGCCTGAGAAAAAGAAGAATTATTCTTCCTAAAACAACATGTCTCCCTTCCTCGAAGGGGAGACATAATTCCTAAAACGTAGACAAATGTAACTTATATAAGTTTTCTATATTATTCAAGCAAGACAGAAAAAACACATCTATTACAGTCGCAAGAACTGATTCCTCCCTGCATGTAATTTTTAAAATTAACAATAAAATAGCAAAATCCGATTTTCAAAACTTAATATTACATTGACATTGGAAACAGCTCAAATGGACTAGAAATAATAACCAGACGCTCCAATGAGGCTGTATCGCCCAGCAGAAATCTATCACAATGGTAAAAGGGATCAATCATTTAAGATTTAGTTCCAACGGGGTACATACATGCGCATACAATCAATACTGATCCATAAAATTAATGTTCGAAGTAATGTTGGTTAATTGAAATGTCTATCACACAGATGATGAACGATCTGTTTCCTGTGTCACACTGCAATCCCCGTCCTTTGTGGTAAATGACTGCCTACCAGATTTTCGCCGTGAATAACACGACGAGTGCCACATTTGGAGCAGCCACTGCTTACCCTTCCGGAGCTTTTGAGTTCACCCCCGGTTTTTGGCCGGTTCGTGTTACTCATTTCCTGTTTTTAGTTTCTGTATTGTGTTGTTCGTTGCTTTGTCTATTCACGGTCTTGTCTGTTGTCTTAAGATATATGAACTTGGATTACGGTTCAGTATCTTATTTGTGAGGACATTTTTTCATTATTTTGATATTATTCATCCCTTGAACCATTTAGACAATATGAATTTTTGTTGACTGACTGGTTCAAACTTTTTTTTCGATTTCTGAAAGCTTGTAATTACGCTTCTAAAATTCATGGTTTAGCACATTTCTGCATAAAAGGAATGCAAAACATTTTCGGATGAGAAGTTTTTTTAATTCTTGTTTTACTGAAATATATCTCACGAGCATATCTCGAGTGTACTGTCGGAAACGACAGTTATCCCCACACCCCCGTATATTTGCCTATTACAGACAATACCTAAAATCAGTATTCTAAAACTGTACAGCTATAAACATGTACAGTGTTTATAAATACTGAACAGAAATAAAATAAGAGGTAAAAGAGCAGATTAGGTCACATGCTGAAATCTACAATTTTCGTTTACAAATTCACCCCTGGTGGACCCCTTGTCTGAAATTTAAATTCTTAAATTTTATTGCACATCCACATAATTTATATACTAATAATATATAGAAATAAAATAAAAATTGATAATTTTACAATTTTTTACCCCTATGCCCCTTGTTTGCGAATCAAAATTCTAACACCTTATTGCACATCTATATCTTATGTATATAATCAAAATATATAGAAATAAAATGCGTAAAATTACAACTGAAAGAGAAGTGTACGTCATATACTTGGAATTGACAATTTCACAATTATCAACCCGTATGGGTCCCTTGATCAAAAATCAAATTTCTAAAACTTATTGCACATCTCCACACAGTATATAACGATATTGTATAGAAATGAAATGCATAAAATTGAAACTGAAAGAAGAGTTTACGTCAAATGCTGGAATATTGACAATTCACAATTTTCGACTCCTATGGGTCCCTTGATTGCAAATCAAAATGCTAGTCTTATTGTACATCTACTCACAGTATATAACGATACTGTAAAGAAATGAAATGCATAAAATTGAAACTGAAAGAGGCGTTTACGTCACATGCTTGAAATTGTTGATTTCAAAATTTGCAACCCCGGGTCCCTTGTTTGAAAATCAAAATTCTAAAACGTTATTGTTTATCTACACACAGCATACAGCGATACTGTATAGAAATAAAATACATCAAATAAAAATCTAGGAGTAGCTCGCGCTTGTGACGGACGGATGGACGGACAGACAGACGGAGGCAATAACAATGTACCCGAACTTTCTTTCAGAAAGTGAGGGGATAATTAACAGAAGTTCGGAATAATCCATAAAGCATGTAAACATATGTTAAAAAACTAAAAATTTATCCCGATTATAGAATAACGTGTTTTTTTTGTAATTTTGCTTTATCAAATTATGTCACATTCGCAAAATTAGCAAACAGTTAACGTAAAAGAGCTAAGTATTACGGTACTACTTTCTAAGTTTTCGGCCCATTCTTACATAAAATACAGAAGTTTCAGCCATTTCACGAAATTTATATTTTCAGTTATGGAAGCCATACATGGGTTGGCTGGATAGTTTTTTAAGCGGACCACCTAACATCTACTCTTATCGGCCTAACAGTTTCCAAGAATATTTTTAAATAATTTTTGCTGAATTAATGTCTAATTTGCATATTTGGAAAAAGTCCACGAAAAAGCCAATCATATATGTTGAACAACTCCTAACGATGTTCCTGCAGATAAAATAGGAGCCCATGTCTTCTTAAAATAAAGCAGTTCTATAGTCATTTAACAAAATATTTTAGCATTTTAGCACTTCACTCTATTAACAGTAACAGCAATCATATTGTTTGATGGGCGGGGTCATCGGATAAAATTTTGAAAATACATACCGTATGAATGATTCAGGCTGTATTTGGTCAATGTAACATGGTTTGGATGGGGTCAACTATTCTTTGCTTATCAAATTTTTGTTATATTTTTCTGTATTCATTAAAATTATTGCTTATTCAGAAAATTCAACGTGGATAAATTTGGGGGAATCTGAAATTCAAAATTGTGCTAAGATCATTTATTATTAAAATGTAATTTTAAGTTGCATGGTCTCCAAATGGGAAAAAGTAACAACTGAAAAAGACGTATACTTCACAATCTTTATAAAGAAAACGCTACTGATAAATCGGTGGAAGAAAAACTATCTAAAATAGAAAATAATGTTACATTTAATGAATTAGAGTTAACTATTTCAGACCTAGAATAAGATGGCAAATCAGCAAGCCTAAGTATTATTCTTAATGAATAAAAATAAAATAAAAGGCTTGGCTCATTATATCTTGAAAGAGACATAGGTGTTTGGGGACAGGACACAGCTCCCCTTTTTTTCTGACACCTATCCCTTTTTCCCCGTTTTAATTTTTTCTATTTCCGTGTCTGAGAAATATTGAAACAGCAATAATATGCCGTGTTCTGATTGCCAAAGGCGACTCATTTATATATATATCAGCCGGCTGGAGCATCAGAAGACAACATATAATTGCTGCACGAAATGTGCACATCCGCTGCATCAAAATCGGTATGAAATGTATCACACTTTGTTTTACTACCACTGAGTCGATGCCACTGCTGGTGGACTGTTAGTCCCCAAGGGTATCACCAGCTCAGTAGCTAGTATTATGGTACTGGCCCGAAATGATACTTTATTTTTTAGAGCTTTAAATTCCCTTAAATTTAGTAAAACCACGGAGTTATCTCCCTCATGCCAAGCTCTGTCCGTAGATGGTTTTGGCTTCCTTTTTCGGTCATTTTGGCATGTTCTCGATTTTACAAATTTTTGATAACAGTTGTGGTCTTCCAAAGTTTTGGTCCCTAGCATCGCTGAAGAGTAATTTATTTATGAAATGTGCAGATCCGATACATCAAAAACGTTATGAAATGTATCACACTTTGTTTTAAAACTGATACCTATGTATTGATAATATTTAAAGTTTTTGAAGCACATTTATTAATGTTACAGACCCTACAATGCACTGATGTACGTCCACTGTAGTTCGAAATTTCGTGTCGTTGCTTTTCGACAATACATACTGACTTGTTTTTGGTTATCATTGACATTACAATTCTTATCAACTAGACCGCTAACCTGTCTCAAGCATAATCCTTGTGCTATAGTTATAAAAGGTAAAATGTACAACCTGACTTCTGGCTCTCATTACCCTCGCGCCTTGCATACTCATTTTATTTATCATTATATGCGAGCATTTTTGAACGGGATTATTTACATGTAAAATCTTAATTTCCGTGGAGGTCTTTTAGGGAACTGATCGCATACAAAATTCGTAATTGATCAAGACAAAACGTTTTTTTTACTGTCATACATGTTTATAAATGTTCGTCCTCCCAAGAACAAAGCCCAACTTAAGTTTGTGATTATAATCTATTTCAACGTTTGAACAAAAAATCTAAATATTTTCAGTGAAAAGTGATTTTTCAAGAAAAAACGGGGGAGTAAACCTATTGACTAAACTTTACGGCAAATGAAATTCAGATCGCGATCGTCAATTTTTCCTTCAGGATTTTTTACACCTTGCAAAACTTTTGACTGATAAATTTCCAGATCAGGGTTATGTTACATCTAGACCCATGTCGTTTCTTTCAAAATCACGTCCTTAATACAAGAAAAGAAGAGATATGGTGTATAAATTCATGACACAGAATCCCTACCAGCACTTGACAAAACCTAAAGCAAAGGAACTTCGTTATGGTGTGTCCATCTCCTGCATTTGAACAGACTTGTACCCGTCATTATAAGCCTCTTCTATATCCAGGTTTGACCCACCAGATATCATATGATCAAGTGGGCTAGTGTTTCGCGAAAGTAAAATGACGCTTACCCTTCCGATGGACTTGGACCATGCACCCGGTTTTAAGAGTAGCCGAAGTTGCTCTGTCATTTCTTTATTTTATGTGGCGTCTTCATTTCAGGTTTTACATGATCCATGTGATATTTATCGTCTTCTAAACTTTTTCTTTATGCCGGGATTTTTGGAATTTTTTATCATTGTTGTTTTCCATACTTTTCTATCAGCACGAAATCAGAATATGCGATGTTTTGTGTTGAACTATTACACACAATAAAAACTACCTTGATATAGTGATATGGGCATGTTGCAATTATTTCAGCAGTTGCAAATCACGAAGGGAAAGTAATAAAATACAGCATGAAATGATAAACACAACATGTAACAAAAGTGTGAAGAAAATCTAACAACGTCATCTATTTCTCTTTCAGAATCAGATTGCTAATTTAGGACATTACGTGATACAACAACAAAGAAACCGAACTGATTGTACCTTACGCCCAAGTATAAATCAAAAACCATTAGTAATATATTTAAATATGAAATAGTTCTTTCCCTGGAATTTGCATAAAAATTAAAGGAAAATAATGTGATGAACATGGTAAACATAACAAGTTAGGTCACAAATTCGGTACATCTAGCAGGATTCTTAAAAGTTCATCTTTTTAATTTATTGAAAAAAAATCTTTACGAATGTTATAATAAATCATATGAAAAGACGCTCAAGTATACATATATTCTGCATAATGTTCAACATTTCAACAAGTGGAAAAAGGAGACGGAGAGAAAGAGGTGTTTCAAACATCTCCTACTTTAAAGTGATTGTTCTTTGTGTTGTTTATGATGTTACATTAGGCAACAATATATTCAGTAGCAGAATCTAAGCCTATTCAGAGCAGTCTAACTTATCTTGGTAAGAAGTTGCAATTGCATTCAACTCTATGAAAGCCAGGTTGCAGGTGAATTTTCAGCTATAGACATTGTATAACTTTGATTTTTAGCGTTCTGTAAATGTTGTAAAGGATCATGACTTTCCAGGTTCAATTTTAAATCTAATAAAAAATACTAATTAATTTTCAGAGGGTATCAACATGAAGGCAGATCATTTCTACACTTTCGCCACTCTTGTTTTGATATGTACAATGTGTTCCGTTGCAGCTACTGCCTGTAAGTGCATTTACCTATACAAACGCTCCTGTCCCTCTCAGTTCGCAAAAGTTAGTCATACCTGTTGAAAAGATCAGTTCTTTCTCACAGTAAAGATCTTTTTTTTTTAAGAGAACAACACTTGAACCGATACGATAACAGTGGGAAGAATTCACAGTGTGTCATAACACGCCAACTAAGGAATCAGGAAACTGTTTTTTGAATACAAACATGGCTTGTATAGGGGGGTACCAATAATCCATATCCCTTTAAGTTTATAAAGAAATATCCCATATCCCTAAAAAAAAATCTTCAAATATCCCTAAAATTTCAGAATCAAAATAATCCATATCCCAAAAAATGCTGTTAAATATCCCTAGAATATCCGTTATCGTTATTCAGTGTTTTAGCAAGCATTTTTGTGACTATAAAAGTCATGTAATACAAATAAAAGTTTTTCTACATGATATATTTTGTCTCTGTTACAATTATAGTGACTACTATTGCAAGTTCTGCAAGTTTCAACTTTCGAAACATTATGAGAAGTGATTGCTTGGATCTTAAGATGGACAGTGCAAATCTAATAAACAATTTAACCCTGCTATAACACATGTGATTTCCCATATTTTGAAGTCAATATTCAGCGAGTATCTTATTCATTACAGATCATTACAGTTTTTTTTTTGCCTTTTTGTTATTCCAATTATTTTGCTTGGAATGATTTTGAGTATTTCTGTTCATTTCTACCTGAATCATTCTGATCACTTGGCATTTTTATGCTAGGTTGGAGATACACGTATCAGGTGAGTAGTCCTATCACTGACATAACTGAAGACCATATAGTGATTCCACTCGGACCTCAAGATGATTTTAATTTTTGCTAGTATAGACAGTAGATAATTTTGATGAACTGAATATTATATCAAGTGTGCTTCGTATGTATTCATTTAACATTAGTACAATGTTTTCACACAAGTGATTACAGGAAGCATTTCATATGTTCTTGTTTGATTTCATCTTAAATGAGCCAGCTATCACTAATAACGCAGTGATATAGTAAAATAAAAAGAAAAATGTTTCTGTTTACCCAATTTTTAGTGCATATACAATGTACCTTAAAGGATTTTTTCACCATTTTTGAACATGCACGGTTAACATCAATATGTGCTGCCTGTAGAACCTAAGTAAAAAATTATTTTAGTAACCACCTACCAACATTAATATTGATCAATATTTGAAGCATATAACTGGAAACAAAAGTTTCTTTTTTTATAATGTTGATCGATGCTTTTTGTTATTATCCAAATGTAGCTTCTTGGATGTTTTTAAATTGTATGTTCATATTACTTCAGTTAAGAAATAACCAAAAGTATTCAATAAAAGAGATAATCTTGGTCAATCTCTTTTTACGTTTCCTCCGCTCGTAATGATGGACTTCAGTATCTTCTGCTGTCAGTTCTTCTTCCACTTCTAATTGTTCCTGTATTGATACTGTTTCGCCTCTATAATTCGAGGAAGCTAGTAAAACACAAAAATCTTCTACTGCTAACATAATAATGTCTCCTTCAAAATTATAAGTCTCGACTTCAGAAATGTTGGAATGTAAAGTGAAGGTTTTCGTTCCAATTTCAACAAAATTGAGAGGATATACAAATGTATGTTATCCTGGGAAAACCACTGCCCAGACAAACGCTTTAACATATTGTCGCTGTCTATAAGTGAGCATTCTGACACTAACACTAAATAATTAAAAATGGACTAACAGGAAGATTCTGCATACTGGTCTCGAAAGGAACACAAACCAATGCACCCCTTTTAGCTATTGGTGACACTTCCGTTGTATTTTCGTTTTGTTGTGTTTGTTTGTAATCTATAGACAATTTAGAAAAGTCCAGACTATTTGGCGTTGGAGGCTTGCTGATGTAGAAATTAACTGGTAAAGTTCCTGGGTGATCTTTTGTGCTCATATTTCTAACAGTAAGTTGTCCGACACACTGGCCCTGTTCTGTTTTCCAATGTCTCATTTCATCCAACATGACTCGGGAAACAAATTTAGCATGATCCGGCATTGGCATTCTAGGAAAAGACTCGTACTTTAAATAATCTGATGCCTTTTTATAGAAACTATACTCATTTGTAAAATACAAAAAGCTGGTTTTTTTTTTTATCCTTTTCAAAAGTTCCCTAACACAGCTGGAAAATCTCCTCGCAAAATCCATGACCATTGCCGTGTCATCTATACCCCTCATCTCAGCAAAAAGATTTTCAACAACTGTTGTTACAGTGCTTTCCAATGAGAAAGCATCCACAAATAATGGTTCAATAGAAAGAAACACATTTTTCACTCCTCTCAATGCATACAACATTTGTGTGATATCATGCTTAGTTTGGGTGGAATTAGCACCATCAGGCCCTTGAAGAACTCGATTTTCTAAAGTTAATTATCTGATCTCATTGTCACATACACAGAGAAATCGATCTATCTCTTCAAGCTTGGCAATAGCTTCATCCAAGTTATAGTTCGTTTTCTGCTTATCCTGTGAAAGTCCGAATGTTGACAGGAGACTCTGTAAATTTTGTAAACAGGCAAGCAAACTGGAAGCTGGTGATATCATTTTGATTTATCCAACTGCACTGTCACACAAGAATATGGTTTTAAACTCACAGCATAGAGCAGTTGGTTGACATAACTGAGCACTAACCTGACTTACATAAACACATCCATATGAACCACTTCCAGATATACATCTAACACTCATCGGCCTTAGCAAAAGTTCCTTCACCCTTTTATCTTCAACATCAGTAAATATATTTAGGACAAGATGACTCATCGTTGTTTGCAGCTTTCATCAAAGAAATACCATGGACTTGCTTACATTCTGGTGACTGATTGGCCAATAAAACTTCTTCAGTGAACCCATCATTTACTTTACGACAAACTATAATTCCACCTTCATTGATTTCTGTAGATGCTGTATATATATTATCATGGACAAAAAAGCTGTATACTTGCGGTTTGACCCTAACAACTTGTAAACGTTGCGCATAAATACTTCTTGCATCAGTTTGTAGTAAGTACAATGTAATTGTTGAACTTGCTAACTCAGTTACATATAAATGCTTGGAATCAAATGATACAGCGGTTGGGTATTTCAAGGAATCAACCATCTTTACAGTATGTTTCAATAATTTCTTTTGTGACATTGAATGTCCTTCTTCATGACTTTACCCGCTCCGGAAGTCAACACTTCGGTGCTGACCTGATTCATCAAACTAAATTTGCCGTTAAAAATTTTGAAATTGTTGAAAACACTAAGGTTTTTCTACCCCAAGGCATAGGATTTTCTTAGTCTTATTTTGGTGCCCTTGTTAGTTATATTTTGGGTTTATAAGCTATCAACTTCTGAATTGATTTTGGATTTGCATTTTTTGGATAAGACCGTCACTGATGAGCCTTTTATAGAAGAAACGCGCGTCTGGCGCAAGAATTTTCTTGTCTTGAACTTTGATGTAATTTTGTCTTTTGATACATTGTTAATTACTCATCAGCGATTATTATCAAGTTTGTAGCAAGTTTTTTTAAAGAAATTCAAAAGTAATTGGAGTTACAGTCAAACCTGCCTTAGCGGTCACCTCTTTTCAGAGGTCACCTCAATTAAAAGGTCACTTTCTCGAGGTCCCTTCATAGTTAATTTTATGCATTTTCAACCTGTATTAAAAGGTCACCTCTCTTATAAGGTCAGTTTTCGTCTGTCCCAAAGGTGACCTTTGAATACAGGTTTGACTGTACTTATATGCCTATAATGGGTAAATTAATAATTGAATAAAGAATAAATTTTTATTTATTTTGATTTTCATTTTTCCGCAGCGCGCGTAAAAAAGGTCGATACAAAAATCTCCCTGAGAGCTCACTTCCAGCCAGGGAGATCTCCCTGAGAGGCACTTTCAAAAGTTAACATGTCTGCACTACACAACACTTTAGGAAAAAGGTTACCTTGTGAGAAGTCTGTAATAGATAAATAGCATCAAGGTACCCTAATGCTATAATGTTCTCGGGGAGAATACTGCACTCCTCTGCATTTTAATGTATAATGTGTGTATAATTACCTGTATTGAGAGAGGACATGGTTTTTGGGGTCAAACAAATCCAGCTCTATAAGTGCCTGTATCCCAGCTAAGGCATGGTAATCTTGAGGGTTCATCACATATCTTCCCTCTATAACATTAAACCTGGCTTCATGGTACAGTAAGGATAGAATATACCCATTTGATGTCTGTAATATAACATTTAAGTTACAAGTAATTCACAAATGGACAAATTACTGTAAATTTGGAAAGTTATTCATGCATTAATTAATCTATTGGAAACTGACCAGAATGCAAAATTTATTAATTATTAATGCAGTACTGAAATAACTTGCACAGACATATGCTTAAGAGGAACAGAAAAGTAATTTTTAGTTTTATTCTTTGATAAAACATACACGAAGCATTAATTTCTGAATTTTCAGGATGTTTACTACCGTATGGCGGGAAATTTTGGCGGGGTGCAAATTTTCGCTTATTTTGGCACTTTACTTGAAATCGCCAAAATAAATTCCGCTAAAATATGTCTTTCTAATAAATCTTAATGTGTAA
>JAOXYH010070448.1:0-10971 GCA_028566455.1 Botula fusca
AGTCAAGGCTAACACAACATTATATAAATGTAGCTGCTAGTATTACAATAAAATAATTCAAACTGTACATGACATAAAAAAAAAAAATACTGGTCTAGAAATTTGTAAGTCACAGTACTGTGGTTGGATGAGTTAATCTTAGACAGCTTTTAACTGAAGATCTGAAGAATATGTTGCTTTGAGTGTAGAATGGGTAATTCTTTTAACAAAAGCACAGAGTACCTCAGGTTCAGTTTTGTTCCTTATCTCAGGTTCAGCTTTGTTCCTTATGCAAAAACAAAGTTACTGAAAGCTCTTCATGTTAATTTTGTTGTACTTTCCAAATTTCAAATGAAAACTAACATAAGGACTGCTATGATTCTGATACCTTCTGACATTCAGAACAAATATTTACTTGATTTTTAAATGTAAATTGAATCGCGTTGAATTGTAACCAGATTGATGAAATAAGATGTTCAGACCATGTGTGTATCATACCGTTTATGTAAATCTATATTTAGATGTCTTGTGAAATATACATAGGTGATACCGAAATTTAATTATATTAGTTGAAACACACCACTTAGCAAGAATGTGTACATTAATGTCCTTTGTTTACATGTAGTCCCAGGCAGTGGTTGCACATATTGTTTATTATTTATTTTCCAAACTAACAACACCAGAAAATAATTTTATGCAAATGTTGGAGTTTGAAAGATGTTGAGAAAATGTTGTGTTTTATTTGTGAAGGAAGAGTTGATTGTTCTTTTATTAACTAGATTTCTGTTTGTAAATTGTTACCTTAATGAATAATAAACAGCTATTACTTATTAAAAACCATTTGTTGTCATACTGCCACTTTGTTTACTCGGCCAAGAAAATATTCAAATGTGATGAATGAATATCTTCAGCTTCCTGTAAATTATTATGAAAATTGTGAGTGAATGATCATAACATTAGTTATTGAGATCCCTATCCCACCTTGCAGGAATTAGAGTTTAGCATTGATGAGGGAGTTTAAATATTACAAGATGAATTTTATTTCTTTGCCTATGAAATTTAATCATGATTGATTTCATTGCTGGCTGCATACAGTAGAAAGTTTAATTGCCCTATTGTGCGACCTAACAGGTTAACAGTAGATTCACTGATGGTCAATGGGTATTGCATTCATTCAAAGGAACAAATTGTCTTGCAAATATTTAAACTCCCTCACCAACATCAACTCTCTAACTCCAGAAAGATAGGATAGGAATCGCAATAAACTCACATATATTTAATTATTTCCTGACATGCAATTGCTTGTCTAAATCACATTATTATAATAAGTACATCTCGTATTATTACAAGTACCGGTAGTCTCTTATTAGTTGCTGTATACACAGACGTAAATTTCAGATTTATTCTCTTTAAACTACTAAAATGATAAATAATTTCCAATTATGAACAACAAGGAAATGTCGTCTGATGAACAAGGTAAATATGAATAAATTTGACATACACTGGGGGTTTTTTAAGGCACTGTTATAAATTTTGGCCATTCATTCAAATACATTGTTATATATATACTCCAATGGTGAGTCCAACCAAACTTTTCAAACTGTACATCATTTCCACTTGGTGGTGGTGGTGTACAAGTTCCAAACCAATATTTTCTTTGAGTCTGCAACACATTTAAGTCAAATTTTTGGGTAACTTATTGAACAAAATTCTTGGACTCTCAATAGTAATAGGCCTGAGAAGTCCAAATATTTGGTTAAGTCAAAATTTGAATAAGTCAAATTGAATTGGCTGGTCTGTGCAGGTTGGACATAATGAGAGCTGACTGTGTATTTCATATAAAATCTATTTTGTTTGAAAGAGGGTACTCCTGATTCATTTGCAGTCAGTTGAACTATTAAGTACAGAATTTCTTTAAATTTATTCTTGTAATTTGTATTAATTCAAAGAATGATTATTTGTAAGTTCAACAATTATCTGGGACTTTAACTAACTAAATAGATTATATACATGATGTCAGAAGTTCTAATTATGATTATCTGTACATGGCAACTCATTAATTTTTTAAAAAGTGACAAGAGGAAAATATAAGAAATTCTCCGTTTAATGGTGGAAATTTTAATAAATGAATTATGGAGTGAGGTTGTTAATTCAGGTCAGAATTTGAACACTTAGCAGGTCTATGAGCACACATACAAAATCTTTTTCAAGGACCTTGAGGTTGTGAAACATTTGACATACCTACATGACTAGTATGTTGTTGTTCCAGCTGACAAAGTCCCAGATAACATTGTTTTCGTCTGTAAAAGACATTGACTGCTTGATCTAGGAATTAGGTATTCACAATTTGTCAGGCAAACCAACACATACACCAATAACATTTACAAAGAAGGAAATCCTTGATAATCCTATGTCAGTTTTATTGTCTCGCCCGCGATGAAAGTCGCGAAAAGCGAGACATGCGTATAAAATATGACGGTCGACAACAGCGTAAACTTTTACATAATATAGTATATATTGAGAACCAATTGATACAGGAACATCATATTTGGTCCAGTCGTAGTATACATTAAATGCTGTCTGACAGACCCAGTCATATGACCTTGACCTCAACTGTGACCACGTTAAGTTTTTATGATTAGGTCAGTTTATGTCTGTCTTCACTTCTGATTGGCTGAAACAATTCTTACTTCCCTCTTAAACCACTAAGTAAATTGAATCAGACTTGCAAGAAATGTTTGTTGGGTGGTTCTCAACTAAAATTGTGTCCTATGACCCCACTGGGTTTTCAACATGGCTTCTGGTTTGGTGACATATTTTTTACTTCTGTAAAACCATTAAGCCAGTTTGAGCCAGACATAGTAGAAATGTTCCATGGATGGTCCTCTACCAGAATTATGTTCAATGACCCATCAGATTTTCAGATGCCACCGTTTGCATCTAATTGGCTGACACAATTTCGACTTCCCCTCAAACCAATTTTCAAATTAACTAAGCCAGGTGAGCCTTTAGTTTACATTAAAGTCTGTGATATAAAATGGCCATGTTAAAGTTGAAAGAAGAAATGGTTTTGCAAAATATAGGCAAAAGAACAAGATATGATATTGAGAAGACATCAATTGTACCAGGACACCTACCTACTTGGATGTTTATATCCCAAAAATACTTTTTAAATGTTTTTCATTGCAATCTCTTCATCAGCACTTTCAGTACTTTGATTGTGATTAGGTCAGTCTCTCAACAACTAAGTGGTAGGTCAATGATATTTGGAATGTAGGTTGGTCTTGGTTATTCCATGACAGACTGCCATATTGCTTTTGTCCTTGACCTCAATTTTTGGGTCTTACGACAATGTTAAGTTTTTGTGATTAGGTCAGTTTCTCAATAACTATAAGTGGTACATTGTAGGTCATTGTTATTTGGTATGTAGGTTGATCTTGGGTAGTACATGACAGTCTGGCATATGGCTTTTGTCCTTGACCACAATGGTCTAGCAACCACTTTAAGTTTTTGTGATTAGGTCAGTTTCTCAATAACTACTAGTGATAGGTCAATGATATTTCGTATGTAGGTTGGTCTTGAGTCTGTCATGTGGTTTTTGTCCTTGACCTCAATTTCGCGGTCTAATGACCACGTTAAGATTTTTGTGATTAGGTCAGATTCTCAATAACTAGTGAGTGATAGGTCAATGATATTTGGTCTGTAGGTTGGACAGTCTGCTATATGGCTTTTGTCCTTGACCTCAACTTTGCGACTTGCTACTAGCCGACTTGTTCTTTTTTCATATGAAGCAGAATTAATGCAGGGGCTTCTTCAGAAAAAAGGAAAAAGCTTGGCCAAGTCCTTTAATTCCATCGTTCCATATATAGATGACGTCTTGTCCTTAAATATTCTAACTTTGAAGGCTTTCTGGATCGCATCTACCCCAACGAACTTAAAATAAAGGATACCACAGATACTTTAAGATCTGTTTCATATCTTTATCTTGAAATATACTGTAGATAATGAGGGGCGGCTGAGATCAAAACATCATAACAAAAGAGATTACTTCATATTGTAAACTTCCCTTTCATTTGTAGCATTCCAGCAGCGCCTGTATACGGATATATTTTTCAATTAATACGATACTCTCCAGCGTGCATTTCCTGTCCAGATATTTTGGATAGATGGTTACTGCTGACTAGTAAGCTTCTCAATCAGGGGTTTCTTTCGGGAGGTTGAAGTCTTCACTTCATAAGTTTTATGGTCGCCATTATCAAGAACTGGTTGATCGTTATTGGATGTCTATCTCACAGATGATTAACGACCTGTCTCCTGTGTCATAGCGCAATTCCTGTCCTTTCTCGTTTATGAATGCCTACTGGATTTCTCCGCAAGTAAAATGATGGGTGCCCCCTGTGGAGCAGAAACTTCTTACCCTTTCGGAGCACCCCCAGTTTTTTGGTGGGTTTCAGGTTGCTCATATCCTGGTTTTAGTTTCTTTGTTATGTTGTTCGTTGTGTCTTGTCTGTTGCTTTAGGGTATATGAGCTTTAATTACGGTTTGGTATTTTCTTTTTTTATTCAGAAAGGATGGGTTTATATGGAACATAGAGTAAAATTGTCAAGTGGGAAATGAGTGCAGTTATTACCAAACCAAAGATAGGCATGAGCTTTTCCATCATTGACCATTATTTGCCATTCTGGCTGTTGGTTACTGATAGAAATTTAAAATGGAAAAGGTTTTGACCACTTTAAAGGATTTTTAAGGCTGCTTTGCTGTAGTATTCATTCTAATGTTGCCTGTTAATGATTTTTTATGCAGTCTTCATTCTGTGAAGTGACCGTTGGGAGTTGGTGTGAGTTTATATGTGATACCAAGGAATGAGGTAAAATGTTTGTTGCTATATTGTTTAATGCATCTTCCAGCATTGTCCCGGTTATGGGGCAGGTAACTGACAAATCTTGCCATACGCTTTAGCCATTTTGTGACAGTACAAAGAGGGGGGGGGGCTTTTAATCATCACCAACTGTAGCTGGTACAGCTAAACTTTGACCAAAGAGGTGGGCCATTTTCCCTTGTATTTATTTCACAAGTAGGGCCATTTTCAAACTGTTCATAAATCTTTGCAAAAAATTGACTCTCCCACAGCTTGTTATTTATATTTTAAGGTTTAATCAAAAGAAAATCAGAATTTCGAATATTTATCAACTTTTAAGTGCTTAATACCAGTTTCATCAATTTTATGTAAAATTTAAGTATTTAGTGCAAAAGCTGAATGACACAGAACCAAAACCAAAATTTTATCAGAAGTTTGTCTGTGGATCAACTGTCAACTGAAGATAAATCATCTTGATTCTGGGTGTGCTTCTGTGCAAAATTTGATAAAAACATATAAAAATTGTTAAAATTATTCAAAAATGTGTTCAGCTACAATTGTGGGGGTAATTTTCTGTCTAAATCTTTATGATTTTGGTCTGAATGCTGCAAAATATTTGAAGTATGTGCACCATATATCAGAAATGAAACGGTTTCTGGATGAATTTTTTAAAGTTTCTGTTGATGGATCAGAACAAAACCTTCACAGGGGAGAGGAAGACTCTTGTTGGTTTTGAGCTTAAAAGGTCAAAGGTTGAGATCACAGTTACAAAAGCTAGAACTTTCAGCAAAAATTTGGTTTTTGGATAACCAATTTTCTTGATAAAAAAGACCTGTACAAATTGAAAATATGAGCAAGAGGGAGAATACTACTGATTTTGGTTCTGTAGGTCAGATATCAAAGTCACAGTGGCTATGTATGAATAGATATATTTTTTAGCAAAAATTGGTTTTCGGATAAGGAGTTTCCTTTGCCAAATTAAAATTATATTTTAATGTAGTGGAAAATTAAAGATGGGGGAGAAAGGAAGAACCATATTTATTATGGGGATCGTAGGTCAAAGGTTGGTGGTATTTTTAGTAAAAAATTTATAATACAGTAAGTTGCTTTTGCTTAATCGGATGGAAGATACTGAATATAGAAGAATTCTGGTTATTGGTATTGTGATCAGATGTGTGTTTGGAAGTTAGGCGTTCAGGCGGGCCTGTTTTTCATTACAGAAAATCTTATTCAAGGATTTCCAAAGTTGTGTCGTCTCAAAAGTCCTGGAATTATGTCAGTTGTGGTAAATCTCAATTTGAATTGTTTTATGAAAATGTGGCCTGGCATCCTGTGCTTGTTTTGCACCCTACAGCATTTCCCAGCAACCAATTCAAATGCATTGTAGCTTAATGAAATTACGATATTATCCTACATTTCACAAAACTAAAAAAAAATTCTACGATATACCTCACAACTTTCCCAATTTATGGACAGATTTTCTAAGTGAGGGGTGTTGTGACCTCACTCTTGAAATTCTCAATTATACATGTTATATATATAAGCAGAATATCTAAAAACAAGCATTAAGAAGAGTTCAAATGGTTTCCTATTACATATACACTCATTTAACGCGATGATTTATTATATTAAAAGACCTATGACCTCTTGTAATACATGCATCAGGTACTCTTATGCTGAAAACCCCCCATGGAGATTTCAAAACGTTGGCAAATGCTATAGTATTCCGATTTGGCGCCGGGACTTACTTGCTGGAATTCTACCAGGACGTACATTGTATCCGACTTAACATGCCCTGCCAAAATTGGTATAAACTTTTCAGGTTAACTATATCTCGACAACCAATTCAACATCTTATGAAACGAAAAAAAATTATTTTAGACATATGAAAACCAAGATTTTCCAAATTATGAAACTCCTGTAACATTTATAATTTCAGATGGAGGGTGCTAAAATCGCTCGTGTAAACTGGGATTTATCAAAAGATCACTGGAAAATTAGATATAATTTAAACTGCAAGAAAACTTGCTGTACACAAAATATTTTTTATATATTCTGAAAATTGAATGTTTTAAAAATTGTATAACACTCTTTTTTATGAAATATATAAAGTTACGACATTTCCATATCTGTTCTCCCAACTTTATATATCTCCCTTTCTTTGATCATTATAGCCCACAAAAGAGGGGACGAATAGGGTGTCCTGTGAATGCCTGTGCTAATATTACCGCAGAGAAATTCTTTCCTACAGCAGTTCATGAGCATAGTTTGGCTATGTCAGATTTTTATTTGTCTAAATAAGCATTTGTGCTTGCCAGAGGAGAGTCAAATCTGAAATAGGGTAGTTCAGTGGATTACAGATATATGCCCATCAGTATTTGTGTTTCCTTCTGTATAGCTGGGTGTGTTTAGCAAGACTTCAAAACTTTTGTATCATTCAAAATCGATGTCAAAAAAATGGAAGATAGGTTGTAGCTGGATGAACCTGTTTCACAACTAATATCGGACTGCTACTGTCTGAGAGAACAAATGATGGATGAAAAATTCGAGATAATTTACGTTTTATATCAAAATCTATGTGGCACACTTTACAAAATACTATGAATACATTGCATATTGTGACTTAAACACTCGGTCATCCAGTACTCTCCAGGCCAACGTATGGCAGCAAGTCAATTGAGTCGAAATGGCATTTCCAAACAAATGCGAGGGAGCTGGTCCTGACCTATCTGGAGAGACGAGTGACTGGTGCTAAACACGGAACAGAAATTTTGGTGGGCTACTGTAGTAAGCAAATTCGCCAAATTCTTTAATTATTTTCTGTAATGGCATAAATTACAGTAAATGTTCGTGCATATTTTACTTTATTTTAAACCGTTTCCATATCTACTTGTTTATTTAGTAAGCATACTACGTTTGAGGGGATGGACAGAGGGGTATTCAATTCCCGCTCCCCCCCCCCCAATTCCCCTCTTCCTTGACTCCCTGTTCCCTCCACCTTAATCCAGGTTCCCGTCCCTCTTACTTCCGCTCCCTGTCCATCCTCTCAACTCCCGGTTCCCGTCCCTTACTCCCAGTCGCGGGGGTACCCCTCCCCCGTCCACCTCGCGTTTGTGAGAATATTGAACATGTTAAACTTGGGATAAAATATTTGAGGTCTGATTGCAATAAAGACCATTAGTCTTCATTGGACATTGTCATCCAGAGCTTGTTTGCGGCCGCTGGAGAGTTTCATGACAGGAAACAGTCTGAATACATGTTGTACTCTACCTAGCTGCCAAAATTCCACGATAAGGCAATTTTAAATACTTACGCCATATTGAATTTCTTTAACTTTTAACAAAATATAGAAATAGCAAGTGCAGAGTTGGTAGTCTTCCTGTGAAACGAAGTGTTATGTAATTTATTTAATCAGGGTTTACGTTGCATGGTATCTTGAAATCCTTCCATGGTTCCCGCCAATCCAAATATGACATGTCTCTGCATTGATGGCTGTAACACTATCTATTCCACCTGCAATTAATTCTTCTCTACCGAGAAAAATTTTCTGAAAGCGACCATTCAAGTCTAGTGCGTGTATGCAGTTATTTCCATTGTCGGCTACTAACAGAGTGGACCCAAAGTAGAATTTACACACGTCTACTGGGTTGAAATTGGCACTTATATTCTTGTCATTCGGGGGACCTCGGTATCTGAACATTACTTCACCAGTCATATAATCTAGAATTACAACCTCTCTGGCTCCAGAATCGACCACAGCGACGTTGCCTCGTGTTGATTCTATTCTTACTGGATATTGGAAAATGTCTATGCTGTCTTTATCCTTGAACCATGCTTTAGGAATGCTTATCCCATTCTGAGTGAACATTACACCATACTTTTTATCAGTATGGTGAATACCATCTTCTGTTTCCACTACACAAATTGCCAATACGGTACTGTTTTCGATTTGACAAACGTCGGTTGGAAAGAGATTGCCAGTGTCTGTGTACTGATATAATCTTCCAGTGTTTAAATCAGACACCTTTATACACTTTGCCTTCCTTACGGGAAAGAACATCTCTGGATCTCCCTTTGCTCTGTCGACAGTATATCCGTCTTCTCTGAGTAATATGCAGTCATCTACTTCTAATTGCCCAGTTTTAGAGAAATAAGCGACAACATTTCCACCTTCAAATGTTGCCCAACAACCATCTGTATGGCTTAAGAATCCGTAAATTTTACTGTATGGATTTAAACTAGTAACCTTCATGTCCCGATAGTCGATTGCTACAAAATTGTGATCGAGTTGCACCTTAAATTCATACTTTTGTTTAAATGGTGGAGGTTTTTCGTGTTTTATCACGTCTTCCTTTTGTGACACATGACGTGTCGTCTTGTACTCGTGTTGAGAATACTCTGCGCCAGAAAGTTTTGCTTTCTTGCATGGATCGGGTAGAGCAACATCGGCATCGTCGTCGTTCATCTTCAATCATTCACAATCTGTAAAGACAAAATGCTACCCAGGATACGTTGAATAAGTTTGTGATCTCTTTGATATTAAAGGCTCTTAGAAGCTCATTTTAAGCCTTTTTTGAACCAATTTTAACATGTTTAACAAAATCGATTAGCTCACTCACAAACCGATTGACTTCCAAAAGGGTTAAGACTGCTACAAATGGAAGTTGTGACCTTATTTCACTGTATTAGCAATTTTATTTGAGAAATAATTTTAGATATAGAATTCATATTGCTATCGACATGGATTGTTGTGCTAATGACATGCCGTGTTTGACTTGCTGTAACTATACTAGCGTTACTATTCTAATATTGCTATCGCTATTCTGATACTGCGTTGCTGTTCTGAAACAACCATTAAGTAAACCTGCAACGTTTAGCAGTATTAATCTGAGCCGTTTAGTGATGTGGCTGTTAAAAGCTACATCCGAAAAATTTCATTTCGTTTATGCCATGTACGTTAAACACAGCTTCCAAAAACTTCACGTAAGAGGCTTTTGATGGGGTTTCTTGCACAGGGAAATAGATGATGGCCTAAAAATATATAATATTGAGAATATTAAGAAAAATTGTAAAAAGGGGTACATAGGCTCCTGAGGCAAGTCTGCCATCTTGTAAAGGAAGATAGCCTTGCGGCCACGTGTCTGGGCTACTCAAGGTCCACAGCAGCTCTAGGGTAAATGGGGCAAAAATCTGGATTCTTGCAAGTTCCAGGGGGCTATTCTTCCCTTCAGCAGTCGTGGTTCTACCAAAATATTGACCCTTTATAGTCATAGTTCTACACGGGTGGTACAGGATCATTATCGTGCAACGTAATTTAAGATTTTTTTCCCACGTTTTTTCTTGCTGGAAGGTCCTTTTTCATCGTGTTACGTGCAAATTCATTATCAGTCGCACGTGCATTCCAAATTTTAATTTTTTGTTCATCGAGATATTTTATTTCTAGTTTGTCCTTGCCCAGCGAACCCACTGTACCACCCTCTACCAAAATTGCAGCCTCTTACTACTCTTTCTGTGTTTTCAAGGGTGGAGTCTGTTTGCCTATATTACTAGCTCATCTACATGATTTGATTCACATCTATTATATTCTGGTGACAGTTCTTCAAGACTAGGGATTCATCAGTGCTTGGATGAGATAGGTTGATATTATTGCAAAAAGCTAATAAGGAATAGTTTTAGTGAAAAATGTACAGTTGTTTACATGGTTGATTTGTTATGAAAAAAATTTTGATTTGATTGATTGATTGGGGTTTAACGCCACGTTCAGCAATTTTTCAGATATATCGTTTCAGAGGAAGCCTGGAGGGAACCGCCGACCTTAAGCAGGCAACTAGCGTATAGTTGCAAGTCGAGTGCACCCTTTTTGTTATTTGAACATGGACCCACTTGGCAAGCGCCTCTATGGCACCCTGGTCAGGATTGCGGTACAGCCAAACATACACTAAAATACACCACCTAAAACCTTGGTAGATAAAATTAAAGCCATAAAGCAATACACATAATCGTATGACAAGCACCAAACTAATATGTTTACAGCAAGCAAGCTTTATAGGCCCCTTTTAAGTAAGTAAGTAATCTTTATTTAAAGTCGGGTTTAAGTCAAACAACAAACATAAGCTCTCAAGAGCTTTTATACC
>JAOXYH010070558.1:0-10971 GCA_028566455.1 Botula fusca
CTAAGATTAACCTCATGAATTGTTTTAACGTCACAGTTGTGTGAATGACTACTTCACTGTCCCTTTATAGGCCCGAACAAAAGTAAATCAGATATAAAAGATATCCCTGATCTTTCATTTCACCAGATATAAGAACCTATCAGTCATTTTTCTGTTTTCAGTATACTGTATGCAGTCACAAAAATTTTGTGTTACAGCTATAGGTTATTTCACTTTCTTTACTTTGATTTGTTTAGTTAGTATCTTTGCTTTAAGATAGCATATTACATTAATTTTATGTATAATTGTTTGATTTTCATAACAAACACATATATATATAAATCATTCAGATCTATAACAGAATAAAAATCAGAAGAATATACAGGCAAAATGCTCCTGCTGAAGGGTTTGCAAGTGAATTCTGGGTAAAACCAAAACCCATACAATAATCCTCTGTTACATAAATACACATAGTGTATTTCATGATTTGATGTATTTCATACATGTTTAAATGTTTTTATCACTGTATTTCAGATCTTCCAAAAATTTTGAGCATGCCCAGCAGGCTGACATGGGCTTTGGGATTTACAGAAAGATTAGATTGTTTAGTGGATGCTAACCCTCCCGTGTCAGAGGTCACTTGGACTAAAGATAACAAAGTTGTACAGTTTGGTCAATCTATCACACAGCTAGCTAATGGATCATTATTGATATATAATGTAAAGAAAAGTGATGAAGGAAGTTACAGCTGTCTCCCTGTTAGCTCTGTTGGCCATGGTCAGGCATCACCGCTTGTACAGGTTGAAGTTAGAGGTATGTTATTCATGTCAGCATTTATCAGACATCATACTTGTACAGGTTGAAGTTAGAGGTATGTTGTTCACATCAGCATTGATCAGACATCACCACTTGTACAGGTAGAAGTTAGAGGGGTGTTGTTCATGTCGGCATTGGTCAGACATCACCACTTGTACAGGTTGAAGTTAGAGGTATGTTGTTCATGTCAGCATTGATCAGACATCATACTTGTACAGGTTGTAGTTAGAGGTTTGTTGTTCATGTCAGCATTGATCAGACATCACCACTTGTACAGGTAGAAGTTAGAGGGTGTTGTTTATGTTGACATTGGTCAGACATCACCACTTGTACAGGTTGAAGTTAGAGGGGTGTTGTTCATGTCAGCATTGGTCAGACATTTCCACTTGTACAGGTTGAAGTTAGAGGGGAGTTGTTTATGTTGGCATTGGTCAGAAATTACCATTTGTACAGGTTGAAGTTAGAGGTGTGTTGTTTATGTTGGTATTAATCAGAAATTACCACCTGTGCAGATTGTAAGAGGGATGTTGTTCATGTCTGCTTTGGTCATGCATCACCACTTGTACAGGTTGAAGTTAGAGGTATGTTGTTTATGTTGGCATTGGTCAGACATTTCCACTTGTACAGGTTGTTAGAGGTATGTTGTTCATGTAAGCATTGGTCAGACAACATCATTTATAGAGATTACAAGAGGAAAGTTATATATTTCAGCATTTCTCAGCACCACTCGTACGTATATGCATGTTAAAAATATGTTATTGTAGTATACCAGATGGTATTCCAATAAAACATACCCAACATTGGAATTTTGGAATTTCTTTCTTTCAGTTTCCATATTGTCCTGGGAAACAATGTGTTTTTTATGCATAATTCTTGGTCAACCATTTAAAAATTTAATAACTTTATCAGATTGTATAAAAATTCATAGAATCATTATTATGATAAAAGTATTCATACAAAACCAAAAATTTGAAGAAAAAAATTCTGTGTTATAACAGATAACTCATTTTTACAACTTTTTAAATCAAAAGATAACCCAGCTGTTTTAAGACTTTCTACATTTTATTGCAGTGTGAAATCACAGGCTGTGGAACATCTTACAGATTTTGTTTTTATAGCAGTATTTGAAGGACAATTTTCTTTGCATTCAATGTTAAGGTACTATAATTCATGAAAGAATTTTCCTTTCTCCAGTGTGTAACATGATGATATACTGTATTTCAGATCCACCACGTTTTACAGTCAGACCAGAGGAGAGATATATCAGAAAACTTGGTGATACTGTAATGATACCTTGTGGAGCCTCTGGGGATCCTAAACCTAAAATCATATGGAGAAAAGTATGCAGAATGCTTTGTGATCTATCAGAGTGCCTCTATAGGGTTGAAGAATTAATCAGAAGTATTCTATACAATGGCATAGATTATAAAATAGCAGTTGAATGTAGTGGAACATAGCAATGATGATCAGTGTTTCAAGACATCTGGAGACAAATTTTTGTCTATAGACATGTCTTAAAAGTACGATGCTTGTCTTTAAGGCATGTCTAAAGACACAAATTTGTCTTAAGATGAGACACTGATGATCATTTGTCATGAACATTATTCAGAAACTGCCCTTTTTCATAATGTTAGATGCTCTTTCTGGAAACAAGATAATCATTTAGGAAAAGAGCTTATTCATAGTACAGGCAATTTTTAAAATTCTAAAGTATTTTGCTCTTGTACTGCAAACTCATGTATACCTGATACTAGTGGAACACTGTATAAAACTCTGGTGTAAAATTCTGAAATTCTCTTAAATTCATTTTATTTCTAAACATCATATGACTTGCTGGTTACAAATGAAAATATTCAGTGCAGCACAATTTGTATTGATAAGGATGAAATTTAATAACATCAGTTCCACAGTTGTGTCATTATATTATGACATGGATTTAATAGTTGCTTGCAATTTCCCTTCATATTATGTTACATTTGAATGTACATAATGATATTGTGTCTGTATATCTGTTGTCATTAAGCTCACACTGAGCGATGATAGGCTACAGTGAACGAACAGGTAGATTTGGAAACTTGGTCACTTAACTTCCAAACATCACTGGGACAGTGTTTCATTGTATCCATTACACTATAAACGATGCTGTCAACACAGGCTGCATACATACCTGAAAAATACTTTTGTTTTTTCATTAGAACTGAGATACCATGATTTTATTTAAAGGAGAAGGTATGATAAGGCCACATACTTTTTTGGACCCTTAAATTTTGAAATCATAAAATATTATGAATCTATCAATAATCATCTTCCAAATAATCAGTAGTCATTACTCTGACAAGTATTGATAAAAATATATTCCATATAAGCTTTAGGTCCTCATTTAGGAAAAAACAGAAAAAATGCATCTTTTTGATACCATGAGCAACAGTGTTACCAAACAAGATATTTACTGAATGATGTCTTTTCGAAAGATGTTCAAATATCTTTTTGGGTTTATCTGTTTATTCTCATATTTAATTTTACCGAAAACGATGCAGAAGATGACCATTTTTGGTCAAATTTGACACTTGTGACATATTTATGATGTCATTGTGACATCATAATTGAAGTTTGTGCTCTAAAAATGACCAGATTAAATTTCACAATAGAATTATTGTCATTTGCAAGGATTAAGGAATTTTCAATTTTTCATAATTTTAGGAGCCATATTATAGCTCTTATCATACTTCCTCTTTTGCCAGCATTATGGTTGCAAATAATTGTCAACTGGCTCTTCTGATACATTGCCGGTGAACTTGGTTTGGAACCATTAAATCTACAGTTAATGGTGGCAGATGATAAAATGCCTTATATTTATCTCAGTATGTAGTAATTAATAATTACACATACTAATTGATGTAACATTTCATAGGTTTCGGGTATATTAGATTTTGGTGGAAGAGCTAGGATAGACGATAGTGGAAATCTAACAATAGTTAACATAGAAAAACAGGATCATGGGATATATGAATGTGAAGCTAGCAATGACTTCACCAGGAGAGTCACAACGACAGAACTTGTTGTAGAGAGTAAGTCATTATTACTGCATTATACTTCAGTTAAAATAAAACTGACGTGGTCTGTTCAACTCAGTTCCAGAGTGTTTATGGATTTTTGTTTTGTTTTAATGGTTGTGAAGATACTATAGAAAGTTTTCCTGCTACATGATGATAGACATCATTTGTTGTCTGCACTCGTACCAACAGCCTGTCTTACGTTTGAAGAATGCCAGAATGCTTACTGCAAGATTGCATTATGTTTTAAAATATGTTTTAGCCCGCAGAAAATCCTGCAAAGATGCATTAGCTCGCAGATTCCAAATTTATGCTTGTGCGAGCTTATGGCAAGCATGTCACAGGCTTGTTACAAACAAGAAGCTTGGCTGTGACGGGTTTCTGACATGGTTGCCAAACTGTATGTGATGTAAAAGGCAAATTATGTAATGGTTTTGTTGGTGACACAAGGTAATATAATAGTATGTAAGATATTGAAACTGTTAAATGTTTACCAATATCAACAAGTGATGCACTGTAATGAAGTGTTGTCTTGTAAGGGGGACTGCACAAAATCTCTGACTGATAACATTGTATTCCAATATAACATAATTAAATGAAAACTTCCTATATATGAACAGGTACAACACCACATGCTCCCTACAATGTAACAGTGATACCTAGTTGGTTTGACGCCTCTGTCAGCTGGATCCCAGCACACAATGGTGGAAGTACACAGTTCTATGTTATATGGTATGAATATTATAAGAATGATTGTAACTACCAGTAGTATGAATTGTGAAAGACTCTCTTGATTAGTAGTAACTCTTATGAATATTGGTGAATATCCAGAATATTTGTCCAAAGCTGCTAAGAATAATCAGGTGTTCTATTGCACAAGGCTGACAGCTGATTTCCTAGTGCATCAAGTGACCAAAATAAACTGCCTATTGCAGTAACTGTTTTATTGCATAATGATACCTTTAGGAGTATGGCTGAAAAAAAAAATTAATCAAACAGTAATCAAGTGCATTTGTTAATGACTAGTAACAAATATAATGTTTATTACATTGATAGCGGTGAAATATCGAGAGTTCCCAGTGTGAAATACCAGTCAAGATTTCACTCTAGGAAGTGACGTTACAATCAACGTCATCAAGGAAATTGCTATACATCAGCAATGCGGAAGACATAAAAACATAATCCTTTTGTTTTCTTTGTTATAATGCAAAAATGAACAATGTAATAAACAGTATAACTACATATTGGAATTTGAATACCTCGGTCTACAACTCGAGCGCACTCGTGATTTACTGTGTAGTTCGGTCACTCGTTGTAGAACGACGGTATTCAAATTCCAATCATAGTTATACTGTAAATAATTGAAACCAATCGAAATGTAAGTCAGATTAACTTTTAATTTTGAGAGTTATCTCCCCTTTATAAAACTGCTTAACTATTTTCATCAATATTCACTTCAAATTAGAGTTGAACTAACCTTCTCGTTTTAGAGGTTTTTTAGAAGAAATTGTTTGAAATGGCTAATTTTCAATAATAGTTTCAATAATCATAACCATCCCGAAAAATGAGTTTGTGTACATGGATTTTGTAATATCATCCTTAAAGTCCTCCATAATTTTAAAGTTGATAGTCAGTTAAGCAAAATGCTGATATTTGGCAGATGGCAGTGAAGACTGAATTTTGACCTTCCCTGTACTTCCAAAATATGAATGAGTTTTGTCTCTGTCACAGGTACAGAAGTATAAATGGAGAAGTCAGCCAGTGGATCCAAATGAGAGTGGAGAATGCCACAAATTTTAAAGTATATAAACTTGAGCCAGATACTCTTTACGAGTTTAAAGTTCTGTCCAGAAATCAGTATGGCGATGGTAACTTCAGTGACGTTAAGTTTGTCAGAACGCTCGGTAGGTATATCTCTGTGTTCTGTGGCACTTTCTGCAGTATAGCAACCTGCAGTTTCTTACTATTGTATTTTTCATAGTGCTATAAAACACATGACAAAGTCTCTAAACACCTTGTAAAACACGATTGATGTGCACATTGTACATATATTGTGGCCAAAGCATTGCACCACCAAGTAATTCCCATTTTACATATTAAAACTTTTTTTTATTTGTTGAATTATCACATTCCCAACTCTAGAGTGGAGGATATATACCGTTTTGAACTGTTCAATATCTGTTGTACTATATTGTGAGCAGGAATTTTGGTTATGATTGGAATGCTGGGTTTATGGGTTCTTAAAATATATAAAAGAAAACTTGGCTATACAAGATGTTTTAAATTTTTTTTTCAATAGATAAATATGAAGTCAGAAAAAAGTTTTAATGTTTTAAATGAAACACAGAAAATGACTATTAAAGTGGTTCATTACTTCTGGCCACAAATTATACTTTAAACACAGTTTTACATGCACTAAGCAATTATAATCACATTGCTTCAGCTTTATATGCTCCTAAACAAACCATCTTGACTACTCATTATCAGCACAGATTCGCAGAACAATAATAAGTCCAAATAATGTTTCAGACTGGGCTAGATGACTTTGATTTCAGTTATAAATCGAGTATACCAGAAATATTAACAAAATAAATATTACACATGACTGAGTACTATACAAAGACGTACAAAACTAATTCCTTATATATTTGTGGTATACTATAGGATTTTGTTATTTGTGTAGTACATGAGGCATGTAAAATGGCCAGGAATTGATTCTCAGATAATTGCTTTTTATACCCCTCCCTTTGCCCATCGGTGAAGTAAAAATATTTTGTGCTGTTGCTGAGATGCAAGAAAAAATAGAGTTGTCTCCCATTTGTTAAACTGCCAGTAAATTCAAACATGGATTTCATACCTATTTTTAATGTTGATAAATACATGCCAATTTCCTCTTACATGCAAGTGTCTGAGAACGAGGTAATTTGCTTTATATGGTGAAATATTACAAAACAGTTCAAAAACAACAGAAATGTTCACAATGGTACCAGTGTTTTCTCTGTGTATTGTTTATGTTCTGGAATTTACGTTTTTTCTCAACCTTAATATATAAGTACTTCAGACTATAGTTATTTTGGACATGGAGTCGCTGTTAATATTTAGCTAAATCACACTGACAGTTATTTCAGGGAAGATTATATTAATTTAAAGATTTATGAACTCACACTAACAAGGGGAGTTAATTTCATTACATGCAAAACAGGGAATAGTACACAATCATCAACATCAAGAAGACATAACAATGGTACTTTCTCATCACCTTTTGCACATTTTTCCCATAATGCACTTATGGATGTTGTCAAGAGTTATGTTGAATTTGAATGGATATTTAATTATTTCGTATATAAGCACAGGAATCTGTATTTATAAAGAATTAACAATAAAGGCTAATAGTTGGCACAAGACTAACTGAAAGTGGAACAATTACTGATTTTGCGTTCTGTTCAGTATTTGACAACATAGTTTTACTTTAAATTTATTAACGCAAACCATGTATCAGACAACAATTTAATTAAAAAATGTAAAAGAAATTATAGCAACATGAAAATGAAAGTATTATTTTAAAACATCTGTGATCTTATGGTTAATGTAGATTTTCAGTATGCTAATTTATCTCTTTTTGCTGCTTATGCTTGAAATTCGTTAGTTATTTATTCTTTATAATATTTATTTTCTAACTCTTACTTGTTTTACATGGAGAAATTTGTAGAATTTTCTTTGTTTTATTTTATCTTGAATGTTTTCTCATAGTCTTATCAAAGCATTTGTTTTTAACACTATGATCAATATGGATATGGGAATAATCTCAAAAATTTTAGAACAACTTTTGATTGGAAATTCTTATAATAAAGTTAGATTTTGTAGTATACATAGATTGCATGCTACTTGCATGCTACTTGCCCAGCAAAACATTTAAAAATTTATTTCTTACTTCGATATTAGAAGCATTGGTGAGCATATCATGAACATTTCTTAGCAAATGTCACTCCTTGCATACAAAAAAAGATTCAAGTGAAATGACAGTTGGATGGATAGTTATGTGTAGATGGATACCAGCTTTTTTGTTTTGACAGTTTCTATTTTTGTATTTTAGGAGTATCAGCTGGAATCCCAACTGCTCTTCCCACAGAGCCCTCAGGTCAGACATACATTCCTATTATAACACGAACGTTAGGTGAGTTCAGAAAACAAGCTGTGGACACTAAACTGCTCTTCAAACAGAGCCCTCAGGTCATTCATAGATTTTCTGGGGGTTTTTTTGTTAGGAAAATGAGCAATGGATATCCTATCCTGTATGGTTTGACATACATGGCTTTTTAACTAAAATTGTAGTCGAGTTAAAAAACAATGAATGGATATCTATTTCTAACTGTTCATCCATGTTAAAGCTGTCAAATACACATAGATTCCTATTATGAAATAAACTTTCTCTAAATCTTCGTGCATTTTCAAATCTCACAACTGATATGAGAACAATATGATAATCAGTGTGTGGTATGTTGTTCTCAACAAATGATTGGCTGATAATTTACGTCTGCTGTTATTGTCCGGGCCAACATTTTTATGCCTTTCGGTAAATCGTCAAAATTTATTTATTATAATACATGAACAAGGAGTATATCTGTTTACCAAATTCATTGTTTGCAACTGTTTAGGAAATGGTTAGATACTGAAATTTTATTTCAAACTGACAGACATGATGTGAACTTCATTGTTGCAGATTTATATTCAACTGTAGACTGTTGGGTAGAATTGAGATTCAGTATGGGTTAGTTAGACTGTGATATTATTGTGTTCTTCATTTGGATGAATTTGAGAAATTAAATCTTTTAATTGTTGGCACTTATGATTACCTGTATTTAACTATTTCTACAATCTTGATAGTTAACCTATAGATTTATCGTCAAGGGTTTAACTATCATGATTGCTTACAAAGCAAGATTCTATATTATGGGTGGTTTAGAAAACAAGTAATACATATTGACTGCTTTTCGCATAGAACCATCAGATCAAATATAAATTCCTAATATAACACAAAGTTTAGTTGGGTTCAGAAAAAACAAACAAATTAACTACTGTTTAAGAAAGACAGGGTAATTTTACTGTCTTTATTAAATCTCGCAGTGCATGTGTTGATTTAATATTGACTACATAACTGTTGCTATACATATGGGTATGGTTTCAATGTATTTTGATCAAGATATTAAATTCAGCTCTATCGGAAACTGTGCTGAATTTGTAGGGCTAGGTCACTGTAACTGAAAACAGTTAACATTATTCAAATTTCTTTAAGCTCTTCTTTTTCAAAATCAAAGAAGAAATTCCTTTAGAAAGTAAGAATGTTTTAATCTGGCCGCAATAACTACTTTAAATGGGAGTTTTCACATTAAAAAACCTTATTGCAAGATAAAAGAAAAAATTCTTGATGAAAAGATTGCATTCAATAACTAATCCTAATAATTAAAAAAAAAATATGTACCAGCACTATGCTATTTATTGAAAGATTACCAAATGAGTTACCTCCCTTATATAGGTAAAAAAAATATAGAGGCAAGGAGAAGTACCCTAAAACTAAAAATAGATAATACACCATAGCAGAATAATTATGTCCCACTAGGTTCGGTTGCTATCTATGCCAGATAAGAAAATTTAACGAAAGGAAAATTTCAAAAAGACAGGTTTACATACAGTAAACTTAATTGAGTATATACTTAGTTGTTTTAATGCATGATGGATATTTATGTTGCTTTAATTTGACAGATTGCTACAAAAGTTAAACCAATACATGTAGTAGTATTTCATGAATTGAAATAAAATTTCTGAAAAGTGAAATATCACCAAAATAGTGCATGTATTACATGAATCAAAATAAAGGCCATTAGTAAAACTTGTCAGATTTTAGAGCTACTGAGGGGTCATCTAAGACATTTGTGCAGTTTCCAAACAAAAGAATATGTGGTTAATGTTGGTTTCAAATTTCTTATATTTTGTGGGATTGTTTTGTTGTTTTAGTAATGCAGGTTTAAAATCATATCCACGTTGATGTTGTCATATAGTATGCACAATGTGTAACTTGGTGTTCACAACAACACATGTATTACTGAATCATAATCCTTAAACATCATGTCACAGACCATAAAAAAAGTTCAGTACTGTTTGAAGAGAAATACTGGGAAAAAAATTGTGAAATATTTCAGTTGTTTAAGATGATAGGTGGATGGGGTTTCCACATAAAATTAAGTGCTGTATTATATGTGGTATATTTTTCCAGGTCCAAGACCAGACCCTCCCAGGAATATCTCAGCTTTGTTTGAAAATGGTGGAATCAGAATTTCATGGCTACCACCTCTGAACACAACACCACAGATATTTTATTATGTGATAGAGAAAACAACGAGTAATCATTGGAAAGCACTAGACGATGAAGTCAAAGTTCCTTTAACGTCTTTCTTCTTCAAAGATGGCATCATACCTTCTACAACTTACCGATTTCGAGTCTATTCATATAGTACACTTTCCTTCAGTTTCCCTAGTGATGAGGCTGTTGTGACAACACCCTCAGGTTTGTTTACCTACAATTTTTTTGTCTTGTTTGATAGCTCTAGATCTGGAGTGCTGTGAATATAGTACAGTTAACCTGTCTTGAGAGACCACCCTCTTTTGGAAGACCATATAAAAGTGTAACAAAACTGCATCATTTATATGAAATTAACTTCTTTTGAGATACAGACTGTCTTGACCACTTTTTGATGACCAAAAAGATGGTCTCTCAAGACAGCATCCACTGTACACAAATAAATTTGAGAATCACTGGCTTAACTTCAGATATAATGTTCCAAAAGTAAACCAACTTAGCCATAAAACTATTTCTTTATTGGGAAATGATGTTTATAATATTTAAGTGTGTTCTATGCTTGCCCAATAAGCATGTATTTTTCAGCAGCAACAGTAAATTATTTTTATTCTGAAATGTGATAAAGTTTTTACAATCTTTCTTAGAAAAGTTAATTTGAGGGGAAAATTGCCTAAAAATGGTGACGATTTTTCTGCAAAATGCATGATGTCATAGTGTAATTTCAACAATATCCTAACATGATCACAGAACAGCATTGGGAAGGTGCAC
>JAOXYH010070668.1:0-10968 GCA_028566455.1 Botula fusca
CAAAAAATGAATGTTCTATACCTGAAAATACGAAAATACCCATTTCAGTACCTTTGGGCCTCTTGTTTCTAAATCTTTCCATTTTCAATCTCAGGCTTTATTTTGAGCAAGGATCAGATCATCAAGGATCATCTTGTTAAAATTTTATGATAATGGGTCAACTGGAACAAAAGTTATTGCACGGAAATGTATAAAAAAAATACTATTTTCAACACCTGTGGGCCCCTAGTTTCTAAACAGCTAAAGACAGAATCCAATGCTTTACATTGTAGTAACAATCATTGTGTTAAAATTTTATGGAAATTGGTTGACTGAAACAAAAGTTATTGAACGAAATCAATGTGTCTACAGACGGACGACAACGACGACGACGACATACTCATAACATAATACGACCGCAAAAATTTTCGCTGTCGTATAAAAATCCCAGCAAAATCAGTTGAAAAGAATTTATGTAGCCTTGAAAATAGATGTTTGGCCCCTTTGGCGCTTTTTATCCCAAAAACAGTAAGGGATAGAAAAAATCGTCTGAACAATTCTGAAAGCTCCGCTGAGAGGAATCCATTGAAAAAAAAATCCAATCAAAATTGAATGAAAAAAAAATTATGTACCCCTGAAAATGGCGTTTTTTGACCCCTTCGGCCCCTTTTATCTCGAAAACGGTAAGAGATACAAAACATCTGTTGGCATACAACTGAAAGCTCTGAGAGGAATCCAACGGAAAAAATTCCCTTAAAAATCGGATGAAAAATTAAAAAAAATATGTACATTTGAAAATAGCATTTTTTGTACCTTCGGCACGTTTTATCATGAAAACGGTAAAATATATAAAAAAAATGCTTGGGTAACTTTTATTGCATTTTTCATAAGGAATCTTTTGCAAAAAAACCCAATCACAATCGGATGAAAATAAAAAAAGTTTCGAAAATTTGGGTGTAACCATTTTTGGCCCCCTTATAACTTGAAAACAGTAATAGATAGAATCATACGGGAGGGATCCACTTAAAATGATTTTTGCAAGGAATATAACAAAAGAAACCCCGTCAAAATCGGATGTAAAATGAAATAAATACCTGAAAATTTTGAGAAACCCCATATAGCCCTCCCCAAAAAACGGTAGAGGACACAACCCCCAAAATCAATACCAACCTTAAACTAGTACCAATGATCAATGCCACAAAATATTAAAAGAACTGCTTTAATAGAACAAAAGCTATCGTCCGCAAACGCCGATGCCGACAGCATCATACCATAATACGACCGCAAAAGTTTTGCGGTCGTATAAAAAGTTAGAAAATCGTATGAAATTGGATACTGTGAAAGGACTTTTATTCACGGATTACCTATTTTCGTGGATTTTGTTGACATATAAATCATGAATTTTGATACCAACGAAATACAGAAATTTTACTATATCCTCGTGAAAAAAAAGTCTGAAACTACAAAATCAAGAACCGCCGAAACAAGACAGGTTGCAAAAACCACGAAAACTGGCATCCATGAACAACACACTTCAATAGCATACTGTACATAAATTTAGAATATAGTGTTGAATGAAAACAATTTGTAATTAATCTAAGTAGAAGTTAAATAAAAAAGCGTTCACTTACTGTTCACATAATCGTACGCTGCATTCTTTACTTCCTCATATCCACTTCCTTTCATGCTTCCTGAGATATCCAATAGTAAGATCGTATCTGGAGCACAGACCTGAGGTAGTTCATCCAGTGTCATTTCAAGGCCTAGAATGTAAGATATTATTTAAACCGTTTATCTGCAAGCACGAAAGGAAGATATAATTGCTTACAATACACAAATACCCAGTAGAAAGAACAGTAAGTATACATACTATAAACTGATCTTTTTGAATTGCAGCTGAAATGTGACAGTTTGTAAAAGTAAGGAAAAAATTGGCATATCGTGGTTACTTGCTGCAGTAAATATGAAAATCGAGGAATAGTGGATCATATGGAGAAATTTGACCCTTTTCTTTATTTGCATACGTCGCCATTTTTAGAGAAAATGTGATCCATAGTCTAATATAGGCAATTCATAGAAATAAATGAATTCAATACATATCAGTCTTAATCTTGTCGCTTTCTTACTTGTCTTACAAAAGCATGCAAAAACAATTTACCTACACATCTTCCGCGAATATTTAATGTCCAAAGAAATTTTCGATGTTCCAAGACTGAGAAAAAAATCAAACGCGAGTCGTAGTAAAGTCTGTGTAAAATTTGTCCAAAAAAAAATTACCACGACTTTGAATCGTTGCAGTAAAATATACCCAATGGACAAAGTGACATGCAAAATATTCAGTGTAGAAATGCAGGACAATACGCAATTTGTGTACTTACAACATAAAAATAAAATGAAGGCTCTTGCACTGATTGCAAAATGACACATTCCAAAAGCCCTGTTTGTAGAAATGCGAATATTTAACAATTATCAGAAGGATTGTGAATCGTTTTGTACATAAGGCGGTGTCGGAACTCTAAAATGATGTTAATTTTGAATCAAGTAGAGAGAGAGAGACCGATTTTCTGCAATAAAGTCGAAACTCAAACGCCTTTGATTGTGTTAACGGTCACGTGGTAAGTTTTTCATTTGCATAAATATATATTTGCAAAAAAAAGGAGTCACCATTTTGCCGTATGTGTTCATCAATAAACTGCTCTATCATATATTTAGCTAAAAATACGTATTTCTTATATAGACGATAATGTTAAACTCATAAGGACCATATCATACAATGATATCCGTATCATCTCGATGATTTTCCCATATCATATCCATAAATAATATATCATATCCCATATCAACCCCTCGACCCATATCAGCAATCGAGCAAGCTCTTGGGCTGATATTGTTACCTTGGGATTGATATGGGATATAATATGAAGAACCCCGTTGCTCGAGGGCTGATATGAGTCTAGGGGTCGATATGGGAAATGATATGAAGAACCCCATATTTTAAAATATTTTATTGTCGATAAATATAGAATATATTTAAATATGGGGTTCTATATATCATATCCTATATCAACCCCTCTAGCAAGTTCTTGGACTGACATCGGTATCTTGGGGCTGATATAGGATATGATATGAAGAACCCCATTCCTCAATGCCAAAACTCTCGTTGGCCTCTTGTTAGTTCAGATAAAAAGAAATAAAAGAAAACAAGTCTCAAAAGAGCCTGTAGCGCTCACCTGGGCCTTGACAAAAACTTTTGTTGGAAACTTCCTACATTTATTTCACTGCACTAGACTTTATTAGATCTTGTTTTGGATGGAGAACCGGGTCATCAGATACAATTTTGAAAGTTGATCATCTAAAGCAGACATGGCATGTCTGCTTCAAGTTGGCTTACTGGTTTCTGAGATGATTTTTAAGACATTTCAATATGGTTCTATGTAAAAACTATGTCCGCTGATGGTGGCCATCTTGGATGAGGGTCGGGGTCACCGGATATAACTTTGAAGGTTGACCACCTAAGTACTATCTATGCTATGTTTGCTTCAAGTCGGCTTACTGCTTTCAGAGGTAAAGATTTTTCCCAGTACGGTCCGATATTAAAACTGTGTCCGTTAATGGCGTCCATCTTGGATGGAGTCAGGGTCATCGGAGAAAATTTTGAAAGTTGACCATTTAAGCACCATCTGTTTAATATGCTTACTAGATACAGAGAAGACTTTCAGCATTTTTCAAATAGGATCCAATGTAAAAATAATGTCCGCTGATGGTGACCATCTTGAATGGAGATCGAGATCATCGGTCACAATTCTACAAGTTGACCACCTAAGCAACATCTATGCATTATCTGCCTTAAATTGTCTTACTAGATTCAGAAAGAAAATTTCTACGAATTTTTCCCATAGAGTCCTATGTACATGTATAAACTATGTCCGCTGATGGCGGCAATCTTGGATGGCGGTCAGGGTCATCGGACACAGTTTGAAAGTTGACCACTGAAGCACCTATTATATATTATCTGCTTTAGATGACTTACCACATCAAGAGAATGAAGAATTTTAAGCAATTGATCATATGGTCCTCTGGAAAATGGCGCTGATGGCGGTCATCTTGGATGGAAGTCGGAGTCACCGGACACGATACTGAATGGGGGCCACCCTAGGGCCATTTCACAAGTGTTTTGTCTCGGTTTCAGAGGAGAAGATTTCTAATTGATTGTTTGCTATTTTTCATAATTTTTAGTTCCTGCTACCATCTTGGTTGGGAGGCTGGGTCATCGGACATAATTCTGTACGGGGACATCCAAAGACTATTCCTGCCAAGGTTCATTTAAATAGACCCAGGGCTCTCAAAGGAGAAGGCTTTGAATGAAAAGTTAACGGATGGACGAATGACGGACGCCCAGTGAGGCAAGACCTCACCCTGGCGTTTGCCAGCTGATCTGTAAAGCAAATAAACATCCAGTTAATGTTTTTTTCAGGTTTCAAATTTTATTGAAACTAACCTTTCTCAGCCTCATAATCGCACAATTCTTTCCATCCTTTCTCTGTCATCTTTAACCTGAGAATGTCCTTCAAACTGAACTTGCTTGAAGTACCTAAAAGTAACAAAAACAGTCGTCATGATAGTCATGTTGCCGGCTGTGTTCTTGTTAGTTATAAGAATTAAAAACATTTTTTGATATAATAATTCATTTATTAGAATATTAGCAACATATAATGCTAGAAAAATTGGATATATATTTCTCCGCGTCTGACTTGAATATGCAAATCAAACTCGCATCGTGTTTATATTCTTTTTACAGATTGAATGGAAAAGTTAATCTATCATAGACAAAGCGTGTCAATGATACATTTGTAAGTGCATGCCAGATTTTACCGTATATTGGGAAATTTTGTCTATATTTTATTTTGTCTCATTTTGGCCCAAATATATGAAGTAACAAAATTTAACATAATACATGTTAAACTGTTATCAAACTCTTAATGCCAAAATTGAAAAAAAAACAATTTAAATTGTTGACAAAAACCCCTCCGATCATAGAACAATATGTTGTAGAGATTTAATATTAGTTAGCAGACAGAAATGTAACACAAGCGAAGAAGTATAAGCTGTCAAAGGTTCAATTGGCTGTTATGGAAAACTGCGGTAAGACGGATGATGAAACAAATAAAATCAAGGAGCAAAGACAAAGCCAAGAAAACAGACAACCATCACATGGAGCACATAGAAACTGAAATGAGATCACTATATAAAGCTAAAAACTAAATGTGCAACTCGCAATCAATCACAAACCGGGAGCATGAACCAAGTTCACCGGTAGGGTAGGTCCCCTCTGCTTTTCACCCACCGAATTACTCGTGTCATGTCTGGTACTTTTTTAGTGTTTTTTTTTCTAATTATGTGTTCTGTTCTGGAACTTGCATGTGTCTGGTGCTTTGTTGCAGCAACTATGGATTTTGATTGCTTTTCAAATGACCAATAAACGAAAGTTATTGAATAAACAGTACTAGTTACAAATCAACTAGTTTGTTATTCAAATACTTATTTGTAGGCTTGTGCTATATGTGGTAATTTACAAACTATCTCCTCCAGGGATATACTAGGGATAAAGGAAACAAATCTAAGTGGGGAAACAAAAACAATACTTTTAAAATATCGGCAACAGAATATCCAGACAACAGGCTCAAGTATTATTTCAAAACTCTAGAATCCCGAGACAAGGCAAAAGCGCGGAAACAAACAACGAGAATCCATTACAAAACAAAAAGAGAGTGAAAATGAAAAGCATGTAGGAAACAAAATAGAAACAGAAGACACGAGAACCAAAACACTAGCAATGTAAACTACCACCAAACCCGGACGTGACATCAGGTGCTCCGGAAGGATATGCATATCCTGCCCCGTTAACATCACTCGTTAAATTGCATTGATTGATCGATTGAATGGGGTTTAACGCCACTTTCAGCTATATCGTGACGGTCAGTTTTAGTGGCGGAGGAAGCCGTAGTGGTCGGAGAAAACCGCCGACCTTGGGCAAGTAACTGACAAACCTTATCACGTACGGTTGTAAGTCGAGCGCACCCTTTTTTGTTGTTTACAAAGCGGGGTGCGAACTCACTACCCAGGGGTGATAGGCTACCATGATTGTACGGTAAACAACGACCTTAACCACTCGGCCACCCAGGCCCTCGTCAAACTGCAAGTTGGAATAATCGGTGAAGTGTCAAGTCCGATGAGATTTCAAATCCGGTATTCCAAGAAATCTAACAGAAGATACCATGTCGCATTTGTGATATAGATACATCGAATAGATCTCCCAAATCATGATGGCGACCATAGATTTTCTGGAGTAACAATAAAAACACAGGTGGAACATAACTCTGACCAAGGAGTTTTTGTGACAGCAGTTTGGCTCTAGTTAGAAAGTCACTGTACAAATCACAAGCACGACAGTGTCGAAACTAAAATACTAAGAACGAAAAGTTGCCAACATTTTATACTCTAAAACTAAATCTTCCTATTTTTTGTTGAAAATGTCAAAATTCACATACACCAAAATATATTGATTAAAAACATAGCGCCATTAACGTCATGAACATCAATAATTTTCTCCGTTTTTATTTTCTGATAATACTGGTATGTTTCATTATAAGTATAACTCAGTACAACTAAGAACTCTTACCTGTGTGATCCTTTGTTTCTTCCTTACTAGCAGGAATACATCTGAAGTCATTGTTCTCCCTTGAGAATTAAATCAAACAGACAAACAGAGACAAGGATTATAATTCTCTAAGCAATGACACGGAAACGAACTATACATTTGAATACAGTGCTTATAATTATACATACACATCTTTGCATCAATCCTTGTTAAAAGTAATCTGTCTTTGAAAAAAAATGAACTTGTGGTTGTCTACCAACTTCTCTTTCAAACTGCACAAATTTTCAACATTTCATAAATATTTTTTAAATATACAATACTTAATATTCATAATTTCACATTTATTTCCTGTGTAGCGGACACTTAGGTTTGGACATAAATATGGCCCAGTTTTGAAGTCAAGCGACCATGTTTCTTCTGAGAACTAGCGATACTTGAGAACAAAATGCAATGAAAATGTCATTCAAGAAACTACGAGCAAGCACTTTGATTACCTTTCATCGGCGACTTCTTCTATGGGTTTACGAGGGCTAAGTACTTGGAGATTGTCTTCAGCATCCAGTTTAACCCGTTTTTCTTCAACGTATTTAAAGTCACCTTTCAAAGTTCTGATTTTTATCTTTGGTAAAATTTCAGATTTACTTCTACTCAGCTGCCTTTTAAACGAATGACTTAATGAAATAGGTTCCTCGAGTGTCTGAGGTATATCTATGTCTATATCCTTTTCAGAAATATTTTGCAAATCGTCGTCGTGTTGTTTAATGTAAGCTTCGTTTGAAAATTCCGATATGTCGCTTTCCTTTAAGCTATGTTTGCAGTATGGTTTATTTTCCAATGGTTTCAATGTTACATCTGATTCTTTCTTTTCGGTGATATGGGTGCTTCCTTTGCCGTCAATGTTTCCGTGTTCTAAAGGTTCCCTAAGTATTTTAGAATTATTGACACTATATAAAACATGTGAACCTGCTGCAGTTTCCGTAGCATCTAGCATTTGCTGTATTTCCGACTCAAACCTCCAGAATGTCTGAAGTTGTTGGTTGATTGTAACCAATTCGTTGTTGATGGGATCTACTTTATTCTTTTGATTAAATGACGAAATTTCTGTTCATCATTAAAAGAAAGCAATAATGCATTTTAAATTATGAAAACATTTGTATATCAATTAAATGTAAATGAAAGAAAAATATGTAGTAACATAACACGCACATATTGAAAGCGCACAATTCAATTGAATTACAAATGCATAAATTGACTACAAAACGAATTACCTCCGTAGCAGTAAACTGAAATCAAAATCTTGTATTTTGTTCAGATATAATTTATTGTAAATATTAAACCCACAGAAAAAATTATTGAGATATTGATATTCATGTATCGACGCACAAGTTAAATTGCTTAAAATGTGAATTCGGAAATCTAATAGTTTTTCAACTACTTCTATGTGTCAGTCTGAGAATAACATTATTACAATTTCTATATATGTCAAGATTGACTTTCTTCCTGTCAATTATGGATTGAACAGAGAGCAAATCATTGTTAAAACATACCTGTTGTCTTTAATTGACTAGCTTGAATTGTGAATTGTTTCTTAATTTCGTCCAGCGCAGCCTTTTTCTTTGCCAAGATATGTTCAAACATTTCTATTTTTCTCCCTGTAATTAATTCGAACTTATTTTCAGAGGCATAACCACAAAACAATAAATGATGTGTTAAATATTGTTGTTATAAAAGCTTCTAATTTTTTCAATTGTGTTACATATCAGGCTTTCTCATTTTTTCTCTGTGACATGTCATGTGCAGTAAAGTTGTATTGTGCAAACCTTGTACTTTACATAACAAAAACAGCCTCTGTAAGCAAGAAAAATGTAGTTGGGGACTTCTTAGTGTTATTCGTTTTCGTTCCATAAATGGATCAACTTTGAAGTGAAAGTATTCCATGAAACATGTTTTAATGTTTTCATACAAACATTAATCCTCAAAAAGAAGTTATTCACTTAATTTGGTATCATAAATATCTTACATGTCTCCTGTAGATTAGCTGTCGCAGAGTTTATCCCACCCTTGGCTTCAATGGATCTGCATGACTCTAAAATAATAAATGTTCAATAAATAGCCGGTTTCCTGTCAGACTACAATGAAAGAAGTTTTTGAACAATGCTAACTGAAAATAAATAGGATCTTAAATCATAGAAACACATCACAAATTTATAATAGTTTTTATTCAGCAAAATTAGTTATTATAGTTAAAAAAAGTTTTCCATGCCTTTCTGGTCGAAGACAAAACAACTGCATCATCAATACTAGACAAAGGGATGCGTAAATGCTAAAAACTAACCTTTCCATTTCACTGTTAGCTCAATCAACCCCTCAAATAATATTCTTTCACTCAATACAGTGTCGACAACTTCCATACCTAAATAAAATATAAGTATGACTGAAAAATGGCTTCATGGGTTGCAAGTCCAAGCCAGTGGAAACAATAAATATGGTACGTATACCTACAGTTGCGCTCAGTTCTAACCTCTCTTTGATTCTGTCAGCAAGAACTGTCATAGAACTGTTCTTGAAGTGTCCTGGTCAAGAACTGTCCTGGCCTAGAACTGTCCATGGTCAGAACTGTCCAAAAGTGTCACGGGTTAGAACTCTCCAAAACTGTCCTGGTCAGAACAGGTTGTCAAAGTTATTTCTGTGGTAAAACAGACTGTCCGAAAGTATTAATTTGTAAACGCACGTCATTTTTGTTTTTATTATCCATTTGGTACAGAATGACTTACCAATGTATTCACTGCTAATTAGCACTATAAGGGGCAATTTAACAGTGGGATTATGGTAACCAGCGTTTTGATCAGTTTTTAAAATTACACAGGTGTACTGCACTGTAATTAAAATGTTTACAAATTAAAAACCAAGCCAATAAAAATAATAACAAAATACTGAACACCAAGGGAAATGTCCAAAAGAGTAAAATCTATAAGACTGACAATGTCGAGAAATCTACAGAACGATTGGCAGAAAGCTGTCATACTCCTGACTAGGTACAGGCATTTTCAAATTAAATGGTGAGTTAACCCAGGTTTTACGGCATGCCAAACCTCCCACTTAAATAACAACTTTTATAGTTTTGTATGAAATAGCCTAAAAAGCTACTATAAAATCCTGTGTATTCCAATAGACAACCCAGCACTGTACAGTGGAACGATTAACCAAACAAAAATGCACTACAGAAATTAGTAAATACTTAAATGTTATCAAGACCATCTTTAATCATATCTGAACAGGTAACTGAATATTTTTTGAACAAGGTCTTGATATCTGTCAAAAATCATTTCCACACCTACGTCATAAATACAAAATACGATCTCGGACGGTATACGTAAAAATATTTAGAAATAATAAAAATATAATTAAGGAATAAATTTATCAAATTTCAACAAATAAAAGAAATGTACAGAAAAGCAAATATTCATGGATAATCATTTTACAATATTCATGTGGTATCACGTGCACTGTCGTTATAAAGTATTCAATTTAGCCCTTCACATACATGTGTTTTTTTTATTCTTTACAAGTTTTGCGTCTATCAAAAAGTGTTCCAGGGTACCACTGTCCAAAAGAGTTCTTGTCTAGAACTGTCCATGGTCAGAACTGTCCAGGGTTAGAACTGTCCAAAAGTGTCATGGGTCAAAACTGCCAGAAAATGTTCTACGAGTGTCAGGACAGTGCTAGAACTGTTCTAGTACAGTTCTCTTGACAGTAAAGAGAGGTTAGAACTAAACTCAACTGCATGTGAACATGTAGTTTCATTCAAAAATTAGTTCAGCATAGCTGTTAGGTAAAAAAAAATAATGAATTTGAAAGTGTTGTTTGTATCAAATAAAATGATAAAATCGAACAGAAACCGGTTTAGTGATTATCATTCTGAACGAAATGGATTAAAGGTCTTGATGGAAAAGTTATCAAAGTTTTTTTTATATAGTGGCATGTTAAAGTAGTGATTATCGCATAGTAGATGAAAATCTATCAACTCTACCTAAAGAGAAATAATTATTCATAGTAGCATGTGATTCAGTTGTTTCGTATTTTGTGACTTCTCGAAAGCATTTGCCAAAGTATGGCACAGAGGGTTAATTAACAAGATGAGTGCATATGGGATAAAAGATAATTTACTTCATTGGTTTGAAAATTATTTAAAAGACAGAAAACAAAAAGTTATTAATAGAAATTCAGTTTCTGCCTTCCTGAATATTTCAGCCGGTGTACCACAGGGGTTCTGTGTTAGGTCCTCGTCTCTTTCTAATATATATTAATGATATCGGAGACAAGCTTCACTC
>JAOXYH010070778.1:0-10965 GCA_028566455.1 Botula fusca
TTCGGGATACTGGGCCAACAAATATTTATATAAACGTCTGAAAATTAACCCAACAGTGTTAGAATTAGATTTAATGCCGACAAATTTTTATCGTTCCCTCAGCGGGATCCGAACTCGCACCATTGTGACACTGCGGCACCAAATCGCCTACATTAAGACCAGCGCCCTAGACCACTCGACCACATCCGCTATATAAAAATATAGCTTCAGAGTGATACCGTGTCTCGTAAGGTCAATATCTAGGAATAATCATAATATATGTGTTTAAGCGTGCATATTAATTTGACAGCAATCTAATTCGACAATTTTTAATACGTTGTATCCCGAAAAACTTCGGAATCCAGTGGGGAAAATACGTCAATAGACTTAGACGATGTTGTATATATACTATATTTCGGTGACTGTATGACACGTCTTTCAACGTATTAAAATTAACTCTTTATCATGGTAAATTTTTAAAGTATTGGTATAATGGCAGTACCGAAATACTAGCGAATTTCGGTAAAAATACTTCCAAATGCCAAATAATATGGTTCAAATATATAGTTTACAGGCAAAACAATTTTCTGATGACTGAATATACATACTACAATTTTAATTATTTTTGAATATTTAAAAATGTATCCACAAATTTCAACCACAGAGTCGGTTCCACTGCTGGTGGACACTCAGCCTTCGAGGGTATAACCAACCAGCTCAGTCGCTAGTATTTCGGTACTGCTATACGACTGCCATTCAGTATCAATTTTAACTATTTTCTATACATATGGATCATATTTTTATGACTTACATATTCGAAAGCTTCGGATCTTCTGAGACCTATAATTTTGCTTAAATATTAATAATTTGTTAAGAACGTTCGTGGTAATTCCTTGAACTTTTAAAATATGTTTTTCTGGAAATGCAACACAGACAAATAAATTTGTATTATTAAGTAATGTAAGAAAAAAGTCAAGATCTGTTTACAATTCTTTTGAGCACACAAAATTGTTTGAGTCTTCTTAAAACTAAATAAATATTTCGCAAACCCATGTATAATTATAAAACGCCCAACCTAGGTCCAACTCCGGCTTTCTGTAGTGTTCCAACCGTATCCCATTCCGGTATGTCTTTCAGTTTCTTCAGGTCAATATCACCGACGACTAGCATCTCTATAAAAATCTCTCGCCTTCCGCCAAATTTTGTGTTGCTGAAGACCTTTTTACTTTCATTGTCGAACCGAATATATCGGTTATCATTCAAGTCGATTTCTTTTAGATTTTTATGGCACCATGTGACGAAGTTGTCCCATGCTCGAATTAGAACCAGTCGAACATACTGTACTCTGTGGCTGTAATAGTGCGCAGACTCAAAAAACAACAGCGGTTGCACCTCCGGTTGTGGTTTCTTTGGTGCTGGAGGCAAATGCAATATATGAGGGTTATGTTTGTGTTTTAAGTAGCAATCTTTTTGATTTTCTCTAACAGGCTTTTCATTTTTTTCCTTCTTTTTTTTCTTTCTCTGTTTTCTCCGACCTTTCTTTCCAACTCCGTCCTCATCACTGCTTGGAGCATCATAGTGGTCGTCGCTGTTGTAGACAACTGGTGTAGCCAGAGGTTCAAGTTCTTCCTCCGGTGGGTTCGAGAGTAAAGCCATCAATGAATCCGTTTTTATTAACACTCGCTGAGAACCATACGGCGATTTTGTTGGTAACTCGGCAGGTGTAACTGCAAACCACACTCCTGTAACTTCAGTGTTAGTGGCAAGAGGTGCCGAAGCTGGCAAGTCAGTATAAGCTCCCATCAAAATGGAAGTCTCCAAAATACTTCGTTTGTTTTTGATTTTGGTACAGTGATAAAAGAATTTGATTTCATCAGGTTCGCGATCATATCTCTTTCGCTGTAATTCAGTCCACCATTCGTTCAGTATTTTAGATTTATTTTCTTTCTTCACAGACGATCCCGTAGCCATTTATAGTAATTTTCTTCCTTATTCGGCAATCAATTCGGGTGTTTGTTTATCGATTAAATACATGAACAAATACGGTTGAACTCACTTCTTAATTTTAAGTGGTTTGTTTTTTTCTTTTTTGAATTTTTGTTTGTTTGTTTCTTTTTGTTTCGTTTCATTTAGTTTTGTTCGTTTTTTTTTCTGGGGGTTTATTTTGTTAGAGTGTGGTCGTAATAGACAATTCAATAGAGTTTCTAAAATTAAATTTATCTCTACGGATTCGGACGTTCGGGTAAGATATCTCAAAGCTATCAACAAAATTCAAGGAGACAATTGCTTAAAAAATCTGTTTAACTTCAAAAAACTTTTAACTTACCAGAGAGAATTGTTTTCCCTGGTATTCATGCAAAATTGCAGGAAAAAAAAAGAAAAAAGATTTCCCCCTACTTATTTAGAAAAAAAATTAACTACGGATGACAGCTCAAGCCATCAAATAGGTTGAGATAAAGCGTGTGATTTATAAGAATATTTTGGGTAGTTGATAAGCAGTTATTATAGTCTGATAAAATGTATCATGGACGACTAAGTAAGCAAGAAAAGTGCAGTTTACAATTAAGTCCTACACATCTGCATACAGTCAATTGCTGGTGCAAGCTGCATGTAATTTATTTAATACTGTCACGTACCTGGGGTACGTTCAAGTTTACTCGGGGTTCGTGCCAGAGTTATTTCCCCGGATACAGCAGCGCACTGACAGGTTCAAATTCAAGTATTTGGTAGCGTATAGTTTTTGATGATGGTATAACGACGGACGACAAATGATGACAGAAGACCGGGCAAATGCTTCAACAATACTGAGCAATGACAGCAGTGGACTGACCAAGCCAGTGCGTTGATGGCTTCCCTATTCAAATCTGAGCCGCTGCTCAATCAATTCTGGCCAGTGCGTGCCACTGCTGACCAGTGCCCCTCACACCAGGATAATGCGTTTATCCCTATTACTACCTTGTAGTTCCTTTTTCAGGAGTACAAGTTACAATTCGTAATTGAATTGCGTTTTGTCCTTACCAGTAAACTAATTCTTCTTTACACCTTCTTGAGGTAGCGAGCCACACCATCGACTGCCTTTGACAATTAAAGCACCTGTATATATACTCGACTTCAGACTATTCCATTATGTATATGGACGATTCCATAAGTCCCGGTCATCGGTATGTTTTGAAGTATCTATACAAAACATTGTCAAACGTGTATCGGACGGCTTTGTACTTTGCAACTAATGATCAGATACATTTCCGGAATCTAACAACATAACCTTACCGTTTACAACTCTAAATATTATTTGACACCATGACAACCGTAAATAAAGCCGAAATTGAAAGTAGAATATATAAACCTATGGTACTGGACAATGAAATACTTAGCTGTTGTAATTTCCTAAGATAAATTGGAACAAATTAACAAGTTTTATAAATGTTTTCAACGGATTTCATCACAGTACCCACGCCTCCAAGAAATGCGTCCTCGCATTTACCTACTGAAACACGATAAGCTGAAAACATCAGTACATGTGGTCATTTTTCAGACCCAAACTCTATCAACCTGTAGAACAGAGTTATGCACTGGACATAAATTCAACACAAGGTCCACAAGCCTTGCATCCTCTATTATTGACCTTCACTGGTCATCAAAATAACCCTGAATCACACGTCAGGTAAGTATCCAGCCAGACTTCGAACTGGCGACCTCTACGTAGACACAACGTCTACCCAAATGTCCAGTCCACATCAGCATTATCGAGCTTCGTAAGTTCCATACAAAATTGCACACATGTACATGGGTATAACGGAAAATCCTTACTGACTTCCAACCATAACCCTTAACAAATTTTATTAAGTTCCTTACCACTAGACCAATCAACCTAACAGACGGTATATCATCGTGACGGACTTGCACTGACATAGGACAGAGAAGCAACAGTAATAGACGGACTTTTATTGAATTTTGACCAGGTGTCCAACGCCAAAGAATAAATTTTGACTGCCACTGTAAAATGCAAAGAAATATCCGGTAAGAAGTAATTTAGCCTCTGTAGCGGCCTCAAGGGGCCTACTCTTGACGAACTCTACAGGAGGGATCTTTAACGTGCACAGGGCGTGGCACTCCCTAAACACGGGGCCTCGGTTTAACGTCTCATCCGAAGGACTTCTAATATAGAAACAACTACACAATATTTAAATGATAGCTTCATTTAGAAATAACTGAAAAAAACATTCTACAGAAATAGTTTCAAAACTTATCTCAAAATCCAAGACATTTCTTACTGTTACTGTTCAAACACGCCTCTCTAAATTAAGGATATCTCTCTCACATTCGTCCCGAATGTGGACCTATACCGAAATATAAAGCATTCAACACCTCCTTGGTGAACGAGGACCACCTACTGACTGTAACTGGTATATCATTGGGCAGATAGTCATCCATTTATTCGGTCCATTCTTCAACTTCTTCTATAGACTTCTCCCCTACAGAGTATCTTGTAATAATTTTTCTTTTTCTAGGCGCCCTGTCTGTCTGGGTAGAGGCGTCCACCATACCACCCCTAGCAGGTACTAAGGGTACAAATCCGGAAGGTCTCGGTGCACCTGCGAGTGCAACTGTTACACAGCTACTGACCCTTGGAGAAGAGAAGAGCAGAGGTGACAAACTCAGATTATGCGTAGTGTTGGTAGTTGTATCACCACTCGCAGAGGGTGGGCGAACTGCCGTCGCAGTTGTCCTAGGAGGATTGTTGAAAACGATGCGGTTGAACGCTGTCGTAGTGCATGGCTTCTTGGGAGAAAGACTTGACGCTAAGGTACTTATCAGCATTTGCCTCTTCGTGGGAGCTTTGACGGGTGCTGGAGTAGTTGTCTTCCTAACCACACGCCCACTCAACAAGTCACTGGGACTGCTGCTAGATACCAGTGTAGAGCTCCTAGGACACTGTGTCGTACCTGTAGTGTCATCCCCAATAATGTCAGACAAATATCCGGGGTTGAAAGCTTCCAGATCTGTATCGCTGTCAATAACTACGCTGGTATTTAGCTTGTGTTTCCTGCGTCTATGTCTGTTCAGATCGGTCTTGCGGCTGGTGGCGTATGTACATCCTGGTTGTTCACAGATGAACTCATTCGCGTCCATTTTCTGCCTTGCGCAACTTATTATATGCGTATCAAAATCCTCCGAGTTGTTGAAATTCTTGAAGCATACTGGACATCTGTAGGCCTTTTCTTTTCTCGGGGTCTTTTTCGTGTTGGCCATATCTGTAAAAGACAGAAGTTTATGTACATTTTAGCAAAAGTATTATTTACACTATATACAATGTGCTATCAGTAACTGAATACGCCTAATACCTAACAAAATCATGTAACCAAGTGGGCGATTTACGATCCCGCATTGGTCTTCCAGTATCGTACTGTGCGCTTTCATTCCTGAACTGAGTAGATTCCCCCACGGAATCTCCCGCGCAGTGAGTGGGTTCCTCTACTGAATCTTTATCACCTGGAACCAACAAAATGTCATTGAACTCGTGATCAATACCCTGACCAGCATGGTCTTGGTCCAGGTTTTCACTTGAATTTTTCCCTTTTTCTGGTTCACCCAGGAGTTGTTGCTTCTTGCATGGTCTCATTCGATCAACATGAACTACCTGAGCTCGACCACGCCTACCACAATTGACTAGATAATTCACATCTGAGAATTGTTTCAGTACTTTAAATGGACCCCGCCAGTAACTAGTAAATTTAGGGGAAAGGCCTGATTTTCTCAATGGAAAGAAAACAAACACTTTATCATTTTTCTCAAATTTATTCCAGTTTAAGCGTGTGTCATACATTTTCTTCTGACGGAGCATTTCTCCTTGTACATGCTGCCGAACGAATTTGTGAGCCTCCTCTACTCGTTCCTGTAATTCCCAAACCCATCTGTTCTGTGGTACATGTTTAATGTATACTGGCAATTCATACATCAAATCAACTGGTGTAGCAACTTCTCGTCCTAACATCAAGCGATTTGGTGTACAGCCAGTGGTTTCGTGTATCGATGACCTATAAGCCATCATCACGTATGGCAGAAGTATATCCCAGTTAGCATGGTGTTCATCAACGTACGCACTTAGCATCTTCACAAGGGTGCTATTGAACCTCTCCACCATACCATCGGATTGAGGATTTTATGGTGTGGTCCTAGTTTTGTTTATCTGCAAAAGGCTGCACATTTCTTTGAATAATTCACTTTCGAATTGGCTCCCTTGGTCGGAGTGAATAATAGATGGTACTCCAAAACGGGTGACAATCTCTTTGACCAAAATATTTGCAACTGTCGCCGCTTCCATGTTTTCCATCGGAAAACTCCGTCCACTTTGTATAATAATCACTAATCACCACAATGTATTTGTTTCCCGACATTGTCTGCGGTAATTCTCCAAGGATGTCCAATGCCGCTCGCTCCATGGGATATCCAGACTTCTGTATTTGCATCGGAGCTCTTCTACGCTTTTGCGGACCTTTTCTTTTGGTGCATATCTCACAACCGTTTATATAAGCTACCACGTCATGTCGCATCCCAGGCCAATAAAATCTTTCCTTCAGTCGGCCAAGGGTCTTCTTGATTCCTAAGTGGCCAGATGTTATATTATCATGACATTGCTGAAGTATAGTTCTCCTCTCTTTCATAGGTACAACAACTCGTATATCACTTCCCTGTTGTCGCTCCTTGCATAGCATCCCATCAGTTACCTTTAGGGTATCCCACTGTGACCAAAGAGTCTTTACGACATAATTGTGCTCGCCTAATTGACTGAATGGTGGTTTTGTACCATCTAGAATCCACTTTCGTATTAGGCTAAGGTCATCATCTTCGTCTTGTAACTGTCGCAATGATTTGCTGTTTTCTGCCTTGCTACTGTCTGCACCTTTTCTCACAGATGAGGGAGACACTATGTTCACACACTGTTTGGATTCCCAGTCCGATGTAAATCCACACTGTTTGCATGGCACTCTACTTAATGCGTCCGCGTTTCTGTGCTGCGTTCCAGGACGGTGCTTAATTTTCATGTCGTAAGAAGTCAGTACTTCTAGCCATCTTGCGAGCTGGCCTTCAGCGTTCTTAAATTTCATCAGCCACTGAAGGGAACTGTGGTCTGTCCTGACTATAAAACTCCGTCCATATAGGAAATGGCGAAAATGTTTAACGAAATGTACCACCGCCAATAACTCTTTCCTGGTCACGCAATATTTTCGTTCCGTTTTAGATAGTGTGCGACTCCCATAGGCTATCACTTTTTCTTGTCCAGCAATTTCTTGGGAAAGAATGGCACCGATAGCGTTATTGCTCGCATCGGTATCAAGTACGAATGGCTGGGAAAAGTCTGGGTGTGACAACACAGGTGCAATCATCAGTCTCGATTTCAATGTTTGGAACGCGTGCTCACATTCGTCTGTCCAAAGGTATTCTCTCCCTTTCTCGGTTAATTTGTGCAGGCTTTTAGCAATGGCTGCGAAGTTTTCTATATATCTCCTATAGTACCCACAAAGTCCGAGGAAAGAACGCAATTCACTTGCATCTCTTGGTACTGGCCAGTCCTGAATTACTCGAATCTTTTCTGGATCCGTAGCGACCCCCTTTTCAGAGACCACATGTCCCAAAAATGACACTTCCTTTGCAAACAGATAGCACTTCTTTGGCTTTAATTTCAGTCCAGCGCCATTTAGGCGATCAAAAACTAGTCGAAGACGACTTATCATCTCTTCGAATGTTCTTGCAACAACTATAATATCATCTAAATATATTAAGCAGATCGTCCACTGTAAGCCAGCCATTACCCTTTCCATTAATCTTTCAAATGTCGCTGGAGTACAGGCAAGTCCAAACGGCATTTGTCGGAATTGAAAAAGGCCCCGCCTGGTAGCGAAGGCAGTTTTCGGTCTGTCTGCTTCCTCGACCTCCACCTGCCAGTAACCCGAGCATAGGTCTAAGGTGGAGAACCATTTATTACCGGCCAAGTGTTCCAACGAATCGTCTATCCGGGGTAAGGGATAGGCATCCTTCACTGTCAGGTCATTTAAACGCCGATAGTCCACGCAAAAGCGCGTGGACCCGTCCTTCTTTTTGACTAACACGATCCCTGAAGACCATGGTCCATCAGCTGGTTCTATAACCCCTCGTTCCAACATGTCGTCTATGTGACGATCGATTTCTTCACGCATGGCCACGGGAGTTCGGCGTGGGGGTTGTTTTACAGGTAAGCTAGATCCATTATTTATTCGGTGGCGTACTACATTTGTTCTGCCCAAATCCTTATCTGATAGTGCAAAGAGGTCCTTGTACTCCTTCAAAAATTTGGCAACCAGTATACTCTGCTCTTTCGTCAGGTGAACGCTTGCAGCAGTAGATAGTTTTTGCATTTCACCCTGCAGTGCGTCGTCTTCGTCTGTCTTAAACAATTTATCGGTCCCAGTGATTATGTCCTCAACAGGGCTTATCTGTCCAACTATTGTTCCTGCCCGGATTGTTTTAACGTTGTTTGTTACGTTCAGAAGTCGGATAGGTACGACTTCACTGGTCTGCACAAGAGTCTTCGCTAATAAAGCATAGTCTCTTTCAAGAAACTTCTCACTAGGCTCTATTATACCCAGTTGCATGTGGTCTTTTGGACACTTGTAATCGTTAATACGACCTCTAGCCAAGGTTTCAGTACCGGGAGGAATACTTATATTTTCAGCAACGGAAACTCTGTAACAACCTAATCTTCCCGCGAACTCAAGTGGAATCTCCTCGTTGCCACATTTGATTGCGTCATGTTGCAGATCTATGTTACATCCATTTTCCTTCAGAAAATCGAGTCCCAGTATTCCATCTACGGCAAATCTGCTACCAAAGCGCTTACTCTAAAAGGAGCTTTCTTCAGACGGATGTTAAACTCGCCCTTACCAGCAATGTTTAATTCTGTTCCATTGGCTGACATAATCCTCTGAGTAATCTCGTGGAGTTCTGGTCTGTCCTTTCTTTCAATAGCGTAGTATAACTTAAGGGCCAACAAAGTAACTGTAGCTCCGGTATCAACTAAAAACTTGGCGGGTATCTCGTTTATGGTTACTTTTACATATACTCCTGCCTCAGCACTGATGGTATCAGTATTTACGCCAATCTGTCTGTTCTCTGGGCGCTTTTGTCGGCGGTTGGGACATAATGGTCTCACGGTTGGTTCTTCCCTACTAGACTTCCCCGTCTGCTGTTTAGGGAGGCGACATTCGTTCTTGAAATGTCCAAACTTTGAGCAATTGTAGCACTGTATGTTCTTCTTCCAGTTGGGATCCCGCTTTGTTGTCTGCTTTGTAGATCTCTCGTTCTTAAATTCGTTCAACTCTTTCTGAAGGAGATCTATTTTAGCAGAAAAAGCTTCTAACATTTCTGCCATTTTGTCACTGCTTGTAGACACCTGGTTATCTGTCGGACATGTTGCTCGCATGTGACCTCTTCCATTTTCATGCTTCCTCTCGGCCTTGTAAAACGCTTCTAGTTCGACAGAGAGGCAAATCGCTTGGTTAAGGTTTGCAGGCCTAGACTGTTTTATCCGTATGCGCATCTCTGAGTCTACAAGAGAATCCAAGAAGTGTTCCGTGGCTAAGGTTTCTCTTACTTCACTGGGTGCCCGAGGGTAAGCTTTATTGACCAATCTTCTTATGGCTTGTCCCAACTCAGGCAAGGTTTCCGTAGCACGCTGACGTCTTTCTTTTAACTGTACTCTATACAGTTCTGTTTGGTTTGGTGGTGCAAATCTTTCTTCCAATGCTTTTACCAATGTTTGATAATCCATTTTCTTTTCATTTGGGAGGTCACTGAACACCCCTTGTGCATGTCCTCTTAAAGCAGTGGCCAAATATAAACCCTTGTCACGGTCATCCCAGCTGTTTATTACCGCACACGCATCAAAGTGTGACTTGAAATCTCCCCACTCACTACTTCCATCATAATTTGCAAGCTTGATTTCTCTTCTAGGGTTTCTGTGATTTTGTGGATTATCAATCTTATTTTCTGCTTTAACTTCAGTGATTTTCTTGTTACACTTAAGGATTGGCGAAACCATTGGTGTCTTCACTTTTGAACTTCTTCCCTCAGTCTTTGGAGTATTAACCTGCTTTTCATCTTTTGTTTTTGGTCGTGCACCGGTTTCTTCCCACTTCTGTTTGCCGTATGGTCCATCTAAGGTCGGTGCGTCAGCGGCAATTTCACTATTGCTCTTACCGGTACGAGTAGTTTCAGAAAGATTTGCGCGTTGTGTCTGAACTATACCGGAATCACTGAAATCTTTGCTTTGGACTTTAGGTGTAGAGTGGGCAATTCTAATTGTACTTTGTTCGTCGTGCATAAGTTTTAATTTACTACTTAACTCATCTTGCAACATACTTATTTGTTGGTTTAGCTCTTCAATATTTGCCATTTCGGTTATGTGCCAGTGTTCTACCGTATCCCGCCGCTGCCACCAAAATTGTGTCACGTACCTGTGGTACGTTCAGGTTTACTCGGGGTTCGTGCCAGAGTTATTTCCCCGGATACAGCAGCGCACTGACAGTTTCAAATTCAAGTATTTGGTAGCGTATAGTTTTTGATGATGGAATAACGACGGACGACAAATGATGACAGAAGACCGGGCAAATGCTTCAACAATACTGAGCAATGAAAGCAGTGGACTGACCAAGCCAGTGCGTTGATGGCTTCCCTATTCAAATCTGAGCCGCTGCTCAATCAGTTCTGGCCAGTGCGTGCCACTGCTGACCAGTGCCCCTTACACCAGGATAATGCGTTTATCCCTCTTGCTACCTTGTATTTCCTTACTCAGGAGTACAAGTTACAATTCGTAATTGAATTGCGTTTTGTCCTTACCAGTAAACTGATTCTTCTTTACACCTTGAGGTAACGAGCCACACCATCGACTGCCTTTGACAATTAAAGCACCTGTATATATACTCGACTTCAGACTATTCCATTATGTAT
>JAOXYH010070887.1:0-10964 GCA_028566455.1 Botula fusca
GGATAATAAATATAGCTGCCAGGCCCAATAATGTATTCTGATTGAATGAAATTTCAAACGTCTTTTCAGAATCTATAAAGAAAATGGAACTGTGTTGTTGAAGGAATGATTCTTGGGTAGTCCTCTACCAAAATTGTGTTTTTTTGTGCCGATCCAAAATCCAAAATGGCCGCCACCGTAGGGTAAATGTTAAAAAATCTTCTCCTCTGAAACCAGTAAACCAATTTAAAGGAAAAGTGGCATGGATGGACCTTGAGTGGTTCTCTACCAAAAATATGTTTTTGGTGCCAATCAAAAATCCAAGATTACCGTAACCGGAGGACATAGTTTAACTTTGGACCCTATGGAAAAAATATAAAAATTCTTCTCCTCTGAAACCCGAGTAAGCCAGTTTAAAGGAAAAGCGGCATTGATCGTCCTTGAGTGATCTTTTACCAAAATTGTGTTTTTGGCTCTGATCCAAAATCCAATATGACTGCCACTGCAAGACATATTTTAACATTTGACCCTATTTAGCATTTATGTTTTGGTGCCGATTCAGAATCCAACATGGCTACCTTCGTAGGACATAGTTAAACATTGGACCCTATAGGAAAATGTAAAAAAAAATATAATCCTCTGAAACTAGAAAGCCAATTAAAAAAATTGGCATGGCTTATCATGATGATCCTTGGATAGTTATGTACCCAAATTGTGTTTTTGTTGCCGATACGAAATCCAAGATGGCCCCTACCAAAGGACATTGTTTGACATTGGACCCTATGGGAAAAAATGTAAAAAATCTCCTCCTAAAACCAGTATGCCAATTTGCAGGAAAAGTTGCATGAATGCTCCTTTATGAAAATTATGTTTTTGGTGCTGAACCGGAATCAAAGTTTGCCGCCACGACAAGAAATAGTTTAACATCGGACCCTGTGGGGAAAATGTGAAAATTTCTTGTGCTCTGAAACCAGTAAGCCAATTTAAAGAAAAAATGTGGCACGGGTTGTACTTAGGTGGTACAGTTCCAAAATTGTGTATTTTGATCCTGACCTCAACATGAGATGGCTGCCATTAGCGAACAAAATTTAAAAAAGGAAGTGTGGGATAAAAACAGACAATATCTTCTTGGAAACCAGCAAGTAAATTTATGGTAAAAGTGGCATGACTGGTCCCTAGTTAGTACACTTTATTTGTTTTTGTGTTATTCATTTTTCTAGTAAACAATAAGCAAAATACTGTGTAATTTTTTCTTAACAACTTGCCAGTGAATATTTGCAAGATGGTATAATCGTAAGCCAGGTGAGCGCTAATAGGTCAAAACCGGTCCGTTTAACAATACCAGGGATGTGTAATACGGAATCCATATTGCACGGGTTGTATTTTGGACGTAGAATAAAAATTGTTTAGAAAAAAAAAAGAAAAAAGTAACAAAATGCAGACGTATAATCGATTTTTTGTAGAAAGTTTGTCCCTCCAGACCCCTCCCAATAATTGTCCTTCAGGGTAACCCCCTCAGATGTCTCGTTCTCTAAATTTGTAACTTTTCATCGGACCACTTTCCAACTACGTTATTCGAAAGCATTATAATTTATGTTTTCAAACTTGATTGGTCGTAATGTATGTACATTAATATATAAGCATCCGTTTGTTGCAGAGAAATAAGGAAACTACGACAAAATCTGTTCTACTTACTGTTTAAGTTTGAACCCATGTCAAACAGTGATGAAAAGTCATTTTGCTGATTTATTTTGATAATCCTCGATATAAGGACTTTTAACGTTATATGCTAGCTCGTCTGTCCAGGAACAAATATGTCACAATAAATAAATAAAAAAAAATAAATAGATAAATAAAGAGGTTGCTTCCCATGCGACACCCACATACAAAAACATCTAATAAGATCTGATGCAACAAATGCTGAAAGTATGCTGAGATGTAGTTTACCAAAAATGGATATTTTTATCAAAATATATTGAATATTACAAATAACTGTAGAATACTCACTCTCGAGGAGATTCGCTGAAACAAGAAAGAAATATACATTTTACTTTATGTAGCCATCAAACCAATAAGGTGATAAAATACCACTGGGAAAGATAAATACATAAACAAATAGTGACTGACGTACATGCATAAAATCAAAATACATAATTTTAGACTTCTCGATCTCTGAATATTGTAAAAGAACTTTTAAAAATATATATTTTATAGAATTTATTAATGTCTCTAGTTTTGAAACCCTAACTCAAACGTACGCTATCGCATATAATACTGGCTCAAATTTTTTTATACAGTAAAAATGTTTTACGGTAGGAATTTAAAAGCCATAAATGTACTTATGTTTTATCGAAATCCGAGTATGAAAAATAACGCTATATATATGGCGAATGGTAAACTTTGAATATGATCTTAAAATGTGTCTTTAATTTGTTTTGTTTTGTTTTTTTTATCATCCTTCAAATTCCTTTCCCTGACTTCTTTTGAAACATAATACATGATAGATAAACAGCAAAAAAATAAGCCAAACTAAAAATAAATTCAGACACATGATCAAATCTTGCAGCAAAATTCCCTCATATACAACTACTGAAAAATGGTCAGGGACACGCACAAACGTTTTGCGGGACGAACCAGTTACATGAGATCTCAAACTTCCGTCGAAAATAGAGATAATTAATACGGAAACAATAAAATAACCACAACTCTAAAGAGATGACAAATATGAGAAACACAAAAGAGAGATAGTACAATTAGGTTTATTAACTGTAACCATCTGGTGATGGTGGTGACTAGACAATGCATTAAATACACAAATACTTTCTGGACAGAATAAATACATGTACTGATCCAAAGTTATCAATGTTATAGATCGGTTGTGCGTTTGAAGAACTTATTAAGCCTTTACCGCCCTTCATTCGTAGTTCAAACATATCAAAGCCTTATTTTCGACTATGATTGAATTTTTTAATAATATCTCAAAATGTTTCCACCTTAAGACGTAAATATATCCCTATTCTTTGAATCAAAGAACTAACAGTTAAAAATGAATTTAAAAAAGTTTCATATATTTGTTTCCAATATTAATGAAGAGATTAAAGCAAGGATCTAGATGAACAGAATGAACCACTTATATTTAAAAGAGATCAATTCGTGTGTGCTCATTTCTACAGACATGAATAATAGTTCCTTTATATAATGTCAGCAAAATATGTAAAGTGATTATTAAAAGTAAAACTTGGAAAAAAAATCGTAAATAATCTGTAAAATTAATAATTAAAATGAGTCTTTCTCACCTCTGGCAACCAGATGATATAATGTTAGGGTTGTGTTCCTAACAGTTTTATAGTAAGTCAATATATCTGACATGAGGGCTGCGGACAAACGCCAGGAAGTGATTGAATTGAACCACTTTTCTTCTAAGCAATTACAAGAAAAAGATAGATGTTGGCTTTCAAAAGGGGTTGAGCTAATATGTAAATTATTGATTCCATGGGGGTTTGATAACCTAGAGTATGTTCATCAAGTGAATGCCACCCTGCTTTGTTACCAAAAGTCGAGTGATTCATGTGTAAGGAATGGGGATGACAACAGGTTTCCGGCTAATTGCACAAGACTGATATTAAGGGAATGTAAACAATATTAAGGACTATACATTTCAACTTAACTAAACGCAGAATTTTTAACAGGAATTAGATAATTCGTGTTGATCGTTTCTGAAGTAGATTGACACAAGATGCAAAAGGCGACAGATCAGTAAAAATACATTTCTATGAGTATGAGTGAAATTTTGAGTACATTTGTGTAAAATTAGGCACATTGTCAAATCTTCGGGTATCTACTAATTAATATGATGAGGGAATGGGAGCAACCCCAATAATTTTATCCTGCACTTGACTAAAACTGCCGAAACCCCCATCTATTAAGGGAATCAATTCCTACAGAGCAAAAAGAAAATTCTCCACCATAAGAATCAATCAAAGTAGGTTCGAGCTTTAGACAATAAGTGAGTTGTTGACAGATAGACGGAAGAACGAATCTAAGCTTTGGATCGGTAAAATAAGGATCCACAAATAATAATTCTGCAGTTTCTGCAGTTAGATAAAAAATAAGTAAAATCATGAAAACTTTTTCCCTTCGAAAACTGAAGGATATATTATAAAGACAGTATTTGTCATATCTGCATTTTAACACTAAAATGTATCCTAAAGAACAATGTTCTTGTGTTTGAGGAGGACGTATTTATTCTCATATACGAACATCGAATACTTACTCAGAATGCTTTATTGTTCTGAAAACAGAAAAAAAATTAGCTCCTATATCTATAGCATGGAAGATACAAATTCTTGTAAATATAGATATTTAATTTATTAAACGTATCTTCTGAGTAATAATATTTGCAGTTACCAATAATTTATTCCCAGTCGAATTACTGTTTCTTTCCATTATCACCAAATTACAGCTACATGACTTTTGTGATTTAGCAACCGGACATGACATTCACGCAATTGATTTTGTAAAAGCAGTAAAATTTTCTAAATTGAAATATACTTTTATTTTTTTAAATTAGTTTCATTATTTTAGTAAATATAACATACCCGCATACGAAACATTTGTATTTACCAACGGTTGTCGGCTTTTCTGCTGTGTTATCCCTGAAAATGTATCAATATACGCTTAGAACATATCAAATAGCTAATATTATGCACACAATTCACCAGAAGTTAAATAATACGTAGGAACTTATACAAAGTACATAACCGAGGAATGATATGCAAATATGTTATTCTCTATTTCAAAGAAAAAAGAAACAACGGCAATGGCTTTATACAATCGTATAAAGAAATATATAGAAATGTGAAATTATTAACTTGACACGATAAGCTATTAATCACCAGAATTTGATACAGGAATTGGACAATATTATAAACCCTTAAAGTAGTTGTATAGAACTTCAGTTATCCGTCCATAATACAGTAGTATGTACGAGAGATGAAACAATCAAAACGCCATAAAACTGAAACTCGGGAAAACCAAATATAAATGAAACCCATGATGACTCAATAAAAGTATTACTAAACATCTGATTTACATTTTTGTTTAAAATTTGCTTTCAGACCAAAACATCAGAAATTACATCACATCCTTTAAAATTATAAAAAAGAGCAAAATAGCATCTTAACCCCAAAGAAAAAATCGTTCTTATCCCCAAGGAATTTATTCAAGCAGGTGAATCAAACATTCCTTATCTTCAACTAGGTTTTTTGCAGTGGACTTTAAGTAAATTCACTGGCAATTAAGGGACATTCTGTTTTTTTCCACAAACACCCCGTCAGCTTTCTCAGATTCCGGATAAAATCTAGTAAGTCAATGATGCTTCGATAAAAGAATAGGATTTGCATGCATTTGTGTTGTTAATTAATTTACATGCATTAAATAATTTAGTGATTTATCTATTTAAATGTTTGACATCGATTTATCTTAGTTCTGTTTTTTTTCCTACCTTACATTTATTGAATTATAAACACATATTATGATGATGATATAAATGTAAAACAAGGGGAGACAGAGATAAAGTATTTATTACTGTTTTCTTTTAAATTATAAATCAGGGAAAACCGCTGAAAAAAGAATGCTGGTAAAAAGTCAAAAATAAGGGAGACAAAGATAAAGTTGTGAAACGACAAACAGGTGCGATCACGTCCAATTTGTTTCTCGATATTGTATATTCCAACTGGATTTATGGGTCTGGAATTCTGGTATACTACACTTCCTTGTACCCGATATGTCACACCCTAAAAGGGAAAACGAAGGCAATAATGACGTGAAAAGTATGTTCACATGTTTAAGATAGACAACCCACGACTGTCTACAAGTAGCGGTGACTTGTGTCTAGAACATTACTCTGTTCCAGAACCGTATCAGTCAAGGGTGTTATAGTATATAAAAAGAATATATTGTATTGGTCACATTATATCTTGTTTTAACCGTTTGCTCCATTTGCCATTTTGGAAATTTATTGAATTTTTTGCCTTCTTATATTCATTGAAATTATAAATCTTTACTGAAAACAGAAGCCTATAATGACGGGAAAGTGATATGTTTCACACCGATTTTCTAGGGATCAAAATATTGGAAGACCATGACTGTTATCAAAAATTTGTAAAAGCGCGTACATTCCAAACTGTCCGAAAAAGAAATCAAAACCATCTACGGACAGACCTTTGCATGATGGAGATAACTCCGTAGTTTTATTAAAATTTTGGTGAATTTAAGCAGAAATTTTTAAAGTAACATTTCGGGCTAGTACAGAAGTACTACTCAAGTGAACTGATTATACCCCCGGGAACTTACAGTCCACCTGCATTGGCATCGACTTAGTGGTTGTAAAACATAGTGTGATGCATTTCATACCGATTGTGATGCATCGGATGTGCGTATTTCGTAAATAGAAAAGTATGTTATCATGTATGAGATAAACACTTTAAGAACGTATCAGTCAAGAGTTTTGTAGGATGTAAAAAAACTATATTATATCGGTCACATTACATGTTTCAATTATTCAATCGATTTGCCGTTTTGGAAATTAATCGGTCAGCGTCATGGAATGATGGTATAAAAGATGAAAAGCAGGGGGACAAGGACAAATGTAAACTTCCCTTTCACTCATAGCAATATTCCAGCAACTCCCGCGTACGAAGTATATATTTTTCAGTTAATACGATACTCTCGAGCGTGCGTTTTCTATCCTGATTTTTTGGAAAGAGGTTACTGCTGACTAGAAAGCTTCTCAATCAGGGTTTTTTCTGAGAGGCTGAAGTCTTCAATTCGTAATTTTTACAGTCGCTATTACGAACTGGTTAATCGTTAGGGAATGTCTATCTCACAGATAATTAACGACCTGTTTCCTGTGTCATAGTACAATTGTCATCCTTTCTCGTTCATTACTGCCTACCGAATATTAGCTGTGAGTAACATGACATGTGCCACATGTGGAGCAGAAACTGCTGCAGCACCTGAGTTAGCCTCGGTTTTTGGTGGTTTCGTGTTGCTCATTTCCTGTTTATATTTTGTGTGTTGTGTTGTACGTTCATTTCCCTATTTACGGTCTTGTCTGTGGCCTTATGATATAGGAAATGTGATTACGGTTTGGTATCTTCTATATCAGATCAAACCATGAAGCGACAAAACGATGAACAAGACAAGCTATCAGTCTGCACAACACAGACAAAATATCATGAGTAATGTGAAGCCATCAAAAATCATTGGTGAACTCGGTAAAGGAAAGCCTTAGATGTAACCCGTTTTGTTACGCATGGCAGACATCCGGTAAGCTGTCACAAAGGAGAAAAGCGAGTGCAGTGATTGTGGTATGATGCAGAAAATAGATAATTAGTCATCATTCCATAAAAAATAAATCAATTTGCGATGGCGACGGTAAAGCTTATGAAGAGAGGATTTCAGTCTTTCCGAAGTAAAACCCTGATTCAGAAGGGTCCTAGTCAGCAGTAACTGTCTTTTGGAAGACGTATGGATAGGAAATGTAAGCCCAGGGGTATGATAGTTATTGCAAAATATGTATACTCCGTGGAAAGTTCACAATTGGACTGTCACGAACGGAGGGTCAATTCACTTTCTTTTTAAAGACAGCTGTACTTCCTACAGATTATGTATTCAGTAAACAGACAAATGTGAAATGCTGTTCTTATAAAACTATTTTAACGTTCAATTTTAAATTACGGATCAAGTCAGAATTATTAGGTAAAAATGTAATAACATTATACCATTTCATTAAATAGTCTATTTCAAAACATTTTTCTAAGCCGGTTCTGCTATTTTCAGCAGGTACTTTTCTTACTGTTCTTAAATTTTGACCAGTCGACCGTGATTTCTAATCTTATCAGTACTGACAGAACCCAAACATTTGGAAGACAATATTAAAGAACCATATAAGTGAAAACAGAAATTGTGCCGAATAGGAGAGTGAAATCAATTTAATGAAGCCTGCTTATTTTGTAGAAAAAAAACTAGCTATCTTAAATTTGACGAGAAAATTTGAAAAATTCAGAAATATCAAAGCAGGATAGTTCAGCTGTGTATTCGTGTTTAAGGTTCAAGTAAAACTATTTTGTGCGATGATTTATTAACCTGTCACACTATCTTTTGTTTATTGTGACATCAAGGCTGCGATACATAATCATGACATACTGATACCAAGAATGGGACACAGCAACTGTATCAAACCTTAACATTACTTAACTTAATTACACTATCAACAACAAGGCTGTACAGTTGTCATATTAAAACCCCATTTAAAGCAGAGCTTTTTATGTTTTACTACAAAGGTCTACAAATTGTAAGTAATATTTGTCTGTCCTTTCTTGCAAAAACTTTCAACCTGCCAGGTGAAAGCTTCAGTTTATTGTTAAATTTTGTAGAATATGTGATTGCTAACCTTCCATGCGTCATTTCACAGCTGTATAGAAGGTTGGCAATTCCATATTTTCACAGTCCTTTTGAAATTAAAAAGGAATAGTTCATTATTCTTATTTACACCGCTTTAGATGAAATTTATGTAGACTTTTCTTTATATAGAGTATTTTTTGGTTAAAAAGATTTACTATTGCTTCTAAAATACAAACTCTATTTTTAGTTGAAATCTGATGATTACGGGGGTTTCTATTAAACAATCTCAAACATTCTTTTTCAATTCAAAAACATGAACTCTGTTCTTTGATATTTAAACTGATTATCGGTATTTGAAAAAAAATACATTGAAAATCTAGTAGTATATAATATCCGATATACTATTGATTAATTTAATTTCATGGGTACCAGTTTCCGTGTTTGACAAAATATTACTTTTCAACGATATTTAATTTAGTTTTATCATTTGTTTTTATCAAAGCAGCTAGACATATACATGTATAAAAATTCGTGTGTTTGCATGTCCCCCGAACTACACCAAATTGGTATCCCACGAATAATAATGAATCCACATACCTTAAAGTATTTATTCGTAAAGACGTACATGTATGAGTGCCAAGTATCATGTCTTAAACTGAACCTTGTAGTGAATCGTTCTCTTCTGTCCTGGTTTCCTCTGCTTAAAATAACAAAATGAAAATATATTGTTAAATAATACAAGAACTACACAAAATATATATTATATTTGCTTTCTTTTGGAAAGTCTGAAGTCTTCACTTCGTACGTTTAACTGTCGCCATCATGAACTAGTTGGTCAATATGGGATGTCTATCCCACAAATGATTAACTTTTTTTCTTGCATCACGTTCAAATCCCCTTCCTTTCTCGTTCGTGAGGACAAGAAACAGCTTACCCTCTCCGGTGCACCTGAGTTCATCCCCGGTTTTTGGTTGGGTACCCTTTTTCTTATTTCATGTGTTTCTGTGTCGATTTGCTTGACTGTTGATTGTTCTGTTCGTTGTTTTGTCCATTCACCATTTTGTCTGTTGCCTGATGACATATGAGTTTTGATTATGGTTTGGTATAATCTATCTTTTTTTAGTGAACCATGGAGGTATTATTGTGACAGGAAAAAGTACAAATCGACTTCAAAAGTATGTCATTAAATGTCGTTGTTACAACTTGGAAAGGCGTAAATTAACGAAATAGCAGGATGTTGCAACAAATTCCAAGAAAAGTCGTTTCCTTATATTTCTTTTTTCAATTTGTACATAATATGTGTGCGTTGAAAGTCACTTAGAGGATTGAAACAAGCTGTCAACGAATTACAACGTTGATTTTCGAGTTCAATTATCCTTTTTTTTATTTAGTATACAAATGGCATATGAATGGTTAGCAATATAAACAGTTATAAAAATCTTTATAACTCTACTCTATTTACAACTTGTCGGTTCCCTTCACATTTTTTAGCTCACCTGGCCAAAGGCCAGGATAGCAATCCTCTCCTCTGAAACCATTCAACCAATGATTACTAAATTTAGCCTGAATCATTCTTAACGTATCTGCTTTATTACTTCCATTATGTTACCCTGTTCATCAACCAGTAACGGCTGATGTTACTATAAACATAACATAATGGTAAAATGACGAAATATTTCTCTAAATTGCCGGAAGTGCTATTTTCAAGATGGAATAAGTCCAACTCTTAACAGCACGGCCATGATAAGGGCTTGTTAAACATATATTTTGGGTTTTTCTGTGAACTATGAACTTTTGCTGATTTTGGCCGATTATGCAAATTTGGTAAAAGTTAGCAAAGAAATCTTGAGAAGTTGTTTCCACTGAACCATTATGCCAACTTTAACCAAATTCAGCTTGAAACCTCCTTGGGTGTCTGCCTTCAAAACTCTTATTTGATTACCCTGTCCATTATTAAGTATAGCTGCTGTTACTATAAATATAACATTGGGGTAATATGACTATTTTGGTTGAAATATCCAAAACTATAACAGATACAGAAAACTATGTACGGCATAAATGATCAGTAAGTCAAGGTCTACAAATGTCTTCATTACACCGAAATCGTCAGAAGGTATTGGCCTTTAAACGCTAATTTTGACGATTTTTTCCGTTTTTGGCCAATATTTTAAAAACAATGACAGAAAAAGTGAAACTGTAAAAAGCAAAAATGATCAGAAAGTCAAGGTCTAAAAAAGTCTCCATTTACCGAAATTGTCAAACAACTCTTTACATGAGATTTCGTCTTAAAACGTAAAAACAGTCTTTGTTACACTGAAATCCTTAGATGACTTCTTAAACAGGTTATTGGCCATGAAAGATAAATTTTCACGATTTTCTGTTTTTGGCCTATACAGTAAAACCCGTCTAAACCGAACCCTGAGTAAACCAAAAACCTGTATAAACCAAGCCTCATATTTAGTGCCAAGTTTTAAGCATCTATACAAATAAAACCTGTCTAATCCGAACACCTCTCTAAACCGAACAAAAAATTTGGTCCCGAGGGTGTTCGGTTTAGAAAGGGTTTACTGTACATGTGT
>JAOXYH010070998.1:0-10963 GCA_028566455.1 Botula fusca
CTCTTCTCTCTTCGTCGGCAGACACCCACAACGAAACCCGAGACGTCCCGATATTACACTGGGCTGGATAAAGGAATGATTATATGGGCAGAATTTACCACACTCTCCCCACCTTTGAAAAGGATGAGTGTTTATACCAAGGGTGGAACATCTGGCATCAGTGTCGATATCTCTGGTAAATTCTGGAAATTAGAGTTCCTTCATCTGGCGTATATTGGTAGTTCCATCAAATTATCAAATTCATTAGACCCCTCTATATACATATATGTACAAATGATTATATCGGTCTTCTTTGAAGTGCATGTCGTGGATAAATTATATCCTTTATAGAAGTACAAGTAACTAAACTTCTCACTCTGGAGTATTGTCGAAAGAAATGATCTCTTGTCATCCCATCATAATAAACAAAAACTTTTTACATCTCAGTTTGTGATCACATTGGATATATGTGTAACATCTTTCTATGGCAGTCCAAATACTGTAGCTGCATCGCCTGTCGTCAATCTGCGAACCTGCATGACTGTCCGTCTCCTGATGTTGGTGCATTCTACGATGAGTGGTTACATCCGTGGATGCAACTGAGTGGGACAGCGGGTGTTGGGCTGGAAGGGTATCCTTTCATAACGAGGTATCTTTTTCGACTGCATATCCAAATTGGCCAATATGTCCACTTTTGTATATTCGTTGTAGAACAATATACAAGGTAATTACCGTATCCATTATTCACAAACATCCATAATAAAGTTATATACATTCAATAAATGTTCGATTCGTAAATCTTATCACAAACCAAAATTTTCATCTCTGTCATACGTCGAAATGTTCTCCTGTCATTTCGCCATCCTATTTATTTCAACGAAAATATTTATAATCTGCAACTTCATGTGACATTCCCGTCCGACACATGTTGCTATTCTTAGCAAGTTAATATCCGTTAGCACCAATCATACTCATGACAGGTCTCATGGACTGGGCGACATCTTTAACAATGTCCAAATACTGTTGTGGCATTTACTGTGGTGCTCCTGCAAATACTCTCTGTCGAGACTCTTCTATGCTGTGCCACTATCTCTACTACTTCTCCTAAATAGATTGGGCTATTGGTTGTTATTCCTTGTGGTGTGATGTAGGGTGAATCAGTTTCTACTAGTAAGCGACTGGTTGGAATGGCCTGTAAAGCTGCGGATTGCTTGCTGTCAAATTTTGAAACTAGGTATGTAAATCCGAAAAAAGTGTTGGGAAAGTGCGAGAGCCATGCCTGTTGAATTTCATATGTTCCAGTAAAGCAATGTAAAATTATCTTTTGGTTTGTTGAAAAGTGCGTGGAGCAAAATTTTAGAAGTACCATATACAATAACTGACTGTAATGGTCATATCTGTTCGAACGGACGTGTAAAATAATTGGTTTGTTGACCTGTTTGATGTGTGGGGCAATCCTGCCAAGAAAGTCAAGCTGTTTATCCCAAAATCTGCTGCTTACGGTTCTGTCCATCCCAATCTCTCCCACTGCTGTCACACGTGAGGACTTGATCAGCTTTATAAAGTGGTCATACTGGTATTCTGTGAGTTGATGGACTTTCTTCGGGTGCACCCCAACTGCAACCTTCCATTTATCTTCTATTGGGACTGCATGCGGAAACGTCTCTGGATCACAGTATATCAGCATTCCCCCAATCACGTTGACAGGAACTGTAGGGGGTCTCTCCATAGGCTCGTCCAACCAGGTATCCATGGTCAACGACACATTTCCTAGCAACCTCTGACTTGATCTATCCAGATGGAAGTGCGAGTCATACACATCGTGAGCTTCCCAAACTGCTTTACAGATGACTTGTCTTTCCTGCCACTCGATCTGGCCAGCTGTATCTGTTAGTGGTGATGATTGTCTACGATGATCAGGGTCACTACTAATGTGAAGAGTGGTACCCCTTAACACTAGAGTGTAACTAGTTGGTCCAATTACTACTGTCGCCTGCATTTCATCAGCCTCCTCTACCTGTTGATGCACTTCCTCTGTTGGGTCCATCTCATCGGGCTCACCGCAAACGTCTACCGTCACAATCTTTTCCAACTCTCTCTGTGCTGGTGGACCTTGAGACTCATCCCACTCTGGCTGTGGTTCCTTGTTTGCTGTAGGTACATATAAGGATCTAGACAATAGAGTTTCTTGACCTGATTTCCTTCTAGATGGAGGCTCAAAGTTCATAGGGTCATTCATGAATGACAAACCAAAATTCAGGTATTCCCGGACTGCATCAGCAGAGAGGTGTTGCAACATTCCAACCTGATACCTCCAATGTATCAGCACACTAGTGTGATTTGGTGGATACAAAGTGTATCTGTTATATACTGGTCTTCGCCACTGCATAGTTGCTGTAAGACTTCGCATTTGTTCTATGTGGCGGCCAATAGCAATGGCTCTCCTTGGGATCAGGTTGGTTTGGTTGGTACACCAACCCAACAAGGCAAAAAGGGAATTGGACCCTGTCAGCTGTCTTGCAAAAAACTGTAACACCTGTAGTCGGATGTTATTCAACTCCTCATACCGTTCCTTCCTGATGGCAGGTGAATGGTTATCCCACATAATTTTAGGGAGGTGCATAACATTTACATGGTTTCGGAGTTTCCTCGTCCTCCAGTTACAGCCGAAAATCGGACATCCTGCACGTCTGTCTGGTTTTTCCCGGATTTCCTCCTGTTCTTCATCATCTTCCTCTGATGGAAGGTCAAACATGTCTGGAATTACCACCCTCCTGTGTATTTCCCTCGTCTCTGATGTTTTCTGTGAAGCATGACTGCGTTTTGAACGTTTCCAACTTCGTTTTTCTTCCTCATCTGTATCTTCGTCAGATGTCCTTTCCTTGGACCTTTTAAAGTAGGGTGGGGGAATCACCTCTGGTGGAATTACTGTTCTTTGTTTATTAATCATGTCTTCCTCCGATACTACATTCAAATCAGTAGGTATGGTAGACGGCTGTATTTTAGTGGGATCGTTGTCATTCTCATCTGTTAACAGTCTAGGTCTGTTCGTAGCCACGAGCTCCCTGTAGGCTGCTTTCAGCTGTTCTTCCATTGTCCTGAAAAAGAAGAACAGTGTTGTATTCCACAATGATCAGTGCGAAGAACGGAGTTGTAGTCTACGATGACCAGCTATACCCGTGGAGGGTATAACCGTGGGGTCTGACATCGGGGGCAAAAGTATTTCTGAAGTAAATCCGCTTGCTCGGGGGTAATGTACACGCATCTGCCATGATACCATTCTGTGCACTGGTCGCACTGGATCATGAATTCTCCCTTGTCAGGAGCTCTGCACAAACAATACAATTTGTCCGACTTTACATCCAGGATACTTTCACCTGCTAGCAACCTGTTCTTCAACTTGTGCAACCATGGTGGAATAGTTCGGTCATTGCATTTCTTTAATCTGTCATGATTTATGATGACCGTACCACGTTCCAGTCTAATTTTATAAACATAGGAAGTGATCTTTTCAGCTACAATCCCCGGACCTTTCCAAGGGGCGTCTAGTTTCTTTGCACGACCTTTGATCTTCGCTGTATCTAATATGTAGACAAAATCACCGGGCTTGTATTCAAATTTATGCATGTTTGTGTCATAATCTCTCTTCATTGTCTCTTGAGTTGTCTGTAAATTCTGTCGAGCAATTTCATGTGCTGTTCTCATATTTTGTCTCAGATTTGCTACATACTCTTCTTCTGCATTAACATATTCTTGTGAAGGAGGTTTAAAGATCAAGTCAGCTGGCATATTGATTTCCCTCCCTAGCATCATCTTATTCGGTGTCATTCCTGTACTTCTGTTAACTGAAGATCTCAGTGCACAACCCAACTGCGGAAGGTATTCATCCCAATCATCTTGTGTTCCATCTACAAAACACCGGACCGCATCCATAAGTGTCCTGTTGTATCGCTCCACCTGACCGTTAGCCGAAGGACGATACGGCGTTGTCCTTGTTTTATGGATTCTGAAGAGATCACATATGGCTTTAAACAGCCTACTCTCAAAGTTTCTGCCTTGGTCCGTATGTATTATAAAAGGACATCCAAATCTTGCAAAGAAATCGTTGACTGACGCTTTTGCTGTCACTTCCGCCGTTTGTGTTGGTAGAGGTATAATTTCGCACCATTTTGTAAATTGGTCAACTATGACTAATATATTGGTGTTACCATTCCGTGTCTCTGGCAAGGGGCCTAAGAAATCCAAATGGACTCTCTCCATCGGGGCTCCTGCATGATATTTTGTCAGCGGTGCTTTTGCTCTTCTTACCGGTTTTTTAAATTTATTGCATATGTTGCAACTCCTAACAAAATCTCTAATGTAATCATTCATTCTAAACCAGTAAAATTTTGATTTGATCCTCTCAAAAGTCCGCTGTATGCCCTGATGTCCTGTGCATACCAAATCATGGTTAAGAGATGCAATCTCCTCTCTAAATTTGCTTGGCAACACCAGTCTGTGGATTTGATCTCTGGAAACATTGTGTAGCACCCCCTCTGGATTCAGATAGAAATATTCTTTATTCACCAAATATTTCTTTGCTGCCGGACTACTTAATGCAATCATACTTTCCGGTGGTTCCTTATTTCTGGTTAGGTAAAACAAAATAAGCTTCAAATCACTATCTTCCTCTTGAGCTGCCTTTATTTCTTCTTGTGAATAAGCAGAAATCAAGCTGTTTTCACTACTCTCTTCTACTTTTGTTGTATCATCTTGACATAAGTCTACAATGGCGTTGATATCTATTTCATCGACAATTTCATCTTTCTTCTTCTTATCCTCTCTTGCAGTTTGCTGTCTAGTCACAACTCGAACCTGAACATGCTTCCCTCTTGCAATCTCTATGTAAGTGTCCGGACTCTCTTGTTCTTCTGAATCGTTAGCTGTATCATCAAACAAACTTTGCAGAGCTACAGGATCCCATACTGCTGGTTTGCAGATATCAAATCGTTTTGGGCTTGCTGGTGTTCCAGTTTCTTCCTCACCTTCTTCGCCTATAGCTGGAAGCACAGCGCCGTCATACTTTCTCCTGTGTTCCTTATGACCCTTTTTTATTACTTTCTTCAAACTGTGTTGCAAATTCAACTGACTTTTCTTAAATAATACTTTCAACTGGGTATGGATCATTTCCTTGAATGAGTCGAAAGTACTGTTTGCTGGTACAATCAGGTCCTCGAGACTGTTCGCTAGCACTTGAATCTGATCTGTTGTCCTCTCTGCTTTTTGTGTCAGTTGCTTCTGCTTTTCTGTCTTCGTCTCTCTACTATTCACAGTGTCTTGAGTCGCTTTATGGATGATATTTAACTCCACCACTTCAGTCTCGATAATGTCTGCTTTCTGTTGCATCTCATAGAGAAGTTTTGTCCATCGATCCCTATCTTCAACTGTATCAATACTGTAGAGGCTGCATAGTTGAACATTCTTTTGTCCCAAAGGTACCACGTCGTCTATTTCTTTGGCGAATACTGACCAACTACGATGAACAGCTGTACAATGCGTACAACCCTTGCATGGTAGATCATCTAAGCTGACATGGATAGACATTTCCTGACAAGGGTTCTGTACTTGATATCTGGATAGTACATCCGCATTCACGTGTTTATTGCCACTGCGATGACGAATATTCATGTTGTATTGACTCAACACCTCTAGCCACCGGGCTAACTGTCCCTGGGGATCTCTAAAGTTCATTAACCACCGGAGGCTATTGTGGTCCGTCCGCAGTTTAAACTCTCTACCCAGCAAGTAATGTCTGAAATGTTGTGTAAATCTGACCACTGCCAATAGTTCCTTTCGGGTAGTGCAATACTTGCGTTGAGCAGTGGACAAGGTGAAACTACCGTAGGCAACCACTTTTTCTTCACCATTTTGCACTTGAATCAACTCTGCGCCTATGGCTTTATCCGACGCGTCTGTGTCAAGGATAAATGAATCGTGTTTATTTGGCAAAGTTAATACAGGTGTTGTCTGAAGTGCCGCTTTCAGTTGCTCAAAGGCGTTTTGCTGTTCCTCTGTCCACTTCCACGCCTTTTTGCGTGTTACTTCTGCCAACGGTACCGCCAACTTTGCGAAATCTTTAATGAACATGCGATGGTAATTTACGAATCCCAAGAACTGTTGTACTTGTTTTACATTTTTGGGTGGAGTCCAATCCTTTATGGTTTTGATGTAATCCTCCCCTATAGCCATACCATTTTGGTCTACTTTTCGGCCCAAAAAAGTTGTTTCTTTTGTGCAGAATTCACACTTAGTCGCTTTCAGTTTTATACCATAATCTTTAAATCTCTGAAATACTTGTTTCAAATTTTCAATGTGTGACTTGAAATCTTTGCCCAAGACCAGAATGTCATCTAAAAAAGCGAGGACAATTTCCCAATTTAACCCTCTGAGCACTAAGTCCATGGCCCTTGCATATGTCGCTGGGGCGTTGCAAAGTCCGAAGCTCATTCTTTTGAACTGAAAGAGTCCATACTTCGTAATGAAGGCCGTCTTGGGTTTGTCTTCATCTCTGACTGGAACTTGCCAGTAGGCACTGTTAGCGTCGAGCTTGCTATACCATTCGTTACCTGCTAACGTATCGATGCATTCTTCAATTAGCGGTAAGGGGTATACTTCCTTTCTAGTCACCGCGTTGAGTTTCCTATAATCAATAGCATATCGGACCTTTCCATCCCTTTTTCTGATCAGCACCGGTGGGGAGGCCCATTCAGACAGAGAGTCTTCTATCAAGTCTGCTTTCTTCATTTTCTCCAATTGAGCCTTTTCTTCCTGCTCAAACCCATGTGGAGTTCTCCTCATACGCTGCTTCACGGGTTTGGCACTTCCGGTGTCTATGGAATGTTCTACCCCATGCATTACTCCTATATCAAACTCATCTTTGGAAAAGATATTGTCATATTCCGCCAATAAACTTTCCAGTTGATTTACTTGTTCCTCAGTTAAGTTTGATTGTGCATGATCTAGTAACTTTCTCACATTGTCTTGTATCTCGTGTCGATGTTCTGCTATTTTAACCTCATTGACCTGCGCTGGTTTTGTTTCTACTTCCAACAAAGTCGCTTTTGTTGCCTGCGCTACCACAGCATTCTTCCTAATTGTGTATGGCCAGTTGGTGTTATTCACGATGCAGAGGGTGGGATCACCCTCCTCATATAGGCCTCTGGAAACTAACAAAGGACTATTGCTGTCTGGAGATGATTCTACGATGTAATCGTCCAAGTCAGCATCAAGCTTACCTGGAACATAGGCTACTGAGTTGGCAGGTATCACTGTTCTCGTTGCTACTGTCACCTTGGCTACCACTGGTGTCTCATATGTAGATCCATAATAAAGATGTACTTCCTCCTCATTAATAGTTAACATATTCCTTTTTAAATCTACTTTCGCTTGATGCTGTGCCAAGAAGTCTAGGCCTAACAGCATATCATCGTCGATCGGGGCAACATATACTTCAACAAAGAATGCCTGGGAACCTAATTTCATCTCTACTGGACCCACTACCATGGTGTCCATCTTCATTCCTCTGCCCGCTGCGTACATCACAGTGGTCCGTAGCACGGGTGGCTTCGATGTTAAAGTTTGATATATTCTATCTGACATAATTGTCACCTCAGCCGCAGTATCTAAAACTGCTACCATCAGTCGATTGTTGCATTTTACAGGTATTCTAATCATTGATGCAGCTCCTGTTCTTAAAACTGTAAAACTTCTGCCTAAACCGTCCACAATTTTGTCGTTCTTGATGGCATCTAGGAATATGGAGTCACCAGCAGACGTTACTACACTACTATTACTAGTATCGGAAAAAGATGTATTGTCGAGATCGAGTAAATTGTCTACAGGTTTTCGGTCTCCACCACTGACTTTAACTGTTAATTCCTCCTGGATAAGTGAACTGTCATTCCCTTTGTTTCCAGGTAGGGGCTCATTTAGCTCAATTAACAGTTCTGATAGTTGCTCAGTGTAACTACTTGAACCTATGTCCTGTGTTGGTAAGCGTTTACTCTCGTCTAGTTCTGATGAGTCTTTCATTTCTTTTGAAGGTTGTATTCCTTCATGTTGTTTGCCGTACTGAGTATCCTTGTTTGGTATGGAGCTTGACTCTGTTGTTGGTGTTGATATATCTACGATGAGTAAGCTATCCTCATCCGAGGTACTCTCACTTCCTTCGGCTCTACTCCTGTCATTTGTTTCATGTTCTTTCGGAACCTTTTTCCGTTTCTTTTTCTTTTTCTTCTTTACTTTCCTTCTACCTACCTCCTCGTTTGATGTCTCAGGTGGTGTCTTTACTACCTTGACTTCCGGTCCCTGTGCAACTTTGGGGGGTTGAAAACCACCCACTATACTACTCACAGCATCAATTCTGTCACTTTCTAAATCTGGGCGAAAATTTTCTTGTCGGGTCGGACTTACGCCGCGTTGACCGACCCCTACCTGTTTAAAGGCTTCTCTTTGTCATTTTTATCTGCCCCTGATTCTTGTTGGTCTCTGCTTGGCTTTTGAAATTTTTGCTTTGGCTTCAAGCAATATCGGGCAATATGGCCCCGCCCTTGACAGTTAAAACATTTAAAAGTTTCCTCGCCTTGCTTGCGGACATTACGGCGTTCATCTTCTAACCTGGTTACTTTTTGACCTAATTGATTTAACGCTGCACTAGTTGATTCCTGAAGCAATGTCATATTTTTCACAAGAGTGGCCATCTGGTCAGCCAACGAGGGTTCTCTCTGCTGATCTGGACTATAGGCCTTAACCGCCTGGCAATAGGGTTCATCTGTTGTTGCCTCGTCATATCGCTGTTGCTCTTTTCGTCTTACTCCATATATGGACGCATCGAGATGTTGACTCAATTTTACAAGTTGGCAAGCCTCTTCGATGGTTTTAGGCTTTAACATAGATGCTGCCTTTCCAGCATCTTTATCGTTTAGAGCCTGCAAAAATTTTGTTATTATCTGTGACTGCACATACTTCTCTGGCACATCACGAAATGCTTTATCTGCCAAGATAGATAACCTATCTGCCCATTCATCAGTTGATTCTCTAGGGCTCTGACGGGCATTGTGAAATTGAACTTGCAAAGTTTCTGTTTCATTTCCGTGATTGAAACGTTGTTCCATTTTTTCGACTAATTCTGTGTAAGAAATTTGCCGGTTATGTCTTATTAAATTCGTTCCATAACGGCTTGCGGCTCCTGTCAAGCACCAGCATAGTTGATCACGTTTTTCTTCTTCTGACCACTTACTAGCCTCTGCAAAAATGTCAAATTTTACCAAAAATGCAGACCAATCTTCACACTTGTCAGTGCCGTCAAATTTCAGTGATTTGAGCATTGTTGGTTGCGATCTTAATTTTGACTGTGTTGAAGTCGGTTGTTGAGTGCCTACGATGACTGGGTTCAACCCGGTTGGTGGGGGTTGAGGTCCTGACTGTGGACTTCTTACTGTGGGGTAGGGAAGTTGTTGATCTACCTGAACAGGTATTGTTGGCTGGTAATATCCAATTGGTGATGGTATTGGATAGTGTGATGAAAGTGCATTAGTAACAGGCTGTTGAATCTGTGGGTTGACTATCTGGCTGGTTTGTGGTGAAATTTGAGAATTTACATTACCTTGCGGGGAAATAAACTGCTGAACGGGTTCTTTAAAATGGACCGACTTTGGCCTCGGCAAATATGAATCGAGAGTAGGGGGCCTATTTGCTCTCTGGCTTACTGGAGTACTGCTGTAATGTGAATCAGGTGTTTTTGACTGGTTTGATGCTGAACTTTGAGTACTGCTGAATTTTGTTGACTTGGAGGATGTTGAAGTCTGCGATGAAGATATCTTACCATCAAAATGAGGCTGATATTTGTCCCTGACTATGCCCTCGTGCTGTTTTATAATATTATGCTTCAAATCTTGTACTGGAGTATTTTGCTTCCCATAATTTAAGCTTGCGTCTTGGCCAAATTGAGCACGTAATTTTCTCTGTACTCCACTGTACATAAGCGGTGATATTAAGGGCTCTTGCTTTACTGCAGCCTCCATGTCTGTTACTTGTTCTGGGATTTTTGGGTGCATTTCCGAGTCCATAAATGGATTTCCCAGCAAAATCTGGTCACCTGGGTCTTGTTCATGTTCTTGCATTTTTTCACCTCCCTGGGCTCCCATAGCATCTTCAAATTCTAATTCAGTATTGTCGGGATTGTCCATATTTTCGATTTCCTCATCCTCGACCATACTATCAGCAAGTTCCTGTGCCGAGGTGAAATCTATAAGGTGGGCAATTTTGTCCATTTTGACATGCGGTATTGCTGCCAAAATCTCTGGCGTGATGTCAAGGGACTTGCGTATGTCCCATATTCTGGACGCGATGGCTTTTCCCACCGATGGCAGACCCAACAAGTCATCGTAGCTACAGATGTTTATGCATATTTTATCTTGGGCATCAGCCATCTTTGCAATTGATATTCAGATTGTATTTCAGTATAATTGCAAATATGACAGTTTCTGGGAAAAAAGCAAGATTTTACTTTGCTTTATAAATATATTGGACACACCAGGGTTTATTTTGTCTTGATTATGACACAATATTATTTTTGTGTAAATATTTTCTACTATCTGTGCAATTTATATATCACTGCACAATTTTCAGACTTCACAGATTTTGTTTTTTGTTTTTTTTTTTTTTTTTTTCAAATCGTGTGTTGTCTCATGTAAATTTTCATCTATAATTTTTATCAGTATTTTATCTCTTATTTTCTTTCAATTCTGTCGTATCTTCAATTCATTTCATCAATTTTCTACCTCATGACAGCGATCGTCTGCTCAGAATTTATGACAAATGACGAAATGTAAAAATTGCAACTTGGTAGACTGCTCGCAGCAGCCACTTGTTGTAAGATTGCCGAGTGGGGGGCACAAGTGACCACAATCTACAAGTAGTACCTACACTTACAACCTTTACTGCC
>JAOXYH010071108.1:0-10963 GCA_028566455.1 Botula fusca
AGATGGGTCTTTGAACATCACATTGCTAAAGTCTATACATAAGGTTTCTACATGATACCTGATGAATAATGTACCATCAGAGAAAATACTGCACTTGAATGAATTTTTTAAATTTTTTAATCACTTTCCCACTTTTATCATATCAATAGCTGTGTTTATTCATCATGTAGCAAGGAATGTCGCTAAAATCTAGTGTATCTTTATTGAGAGGTGAATTTTTGTTGGTTGAGATTATTAGATGAAGAGAAATAGTGCGGGCTGTTATAATCTTTTGTGTGTATTATGATAACTCTGAATTCTACTCGTTCAGATTCATACAATTCCATCCTTCTTTCTGTTATGTATAATTTAACTTTTAAACAAATTATTCTTTTTCTACTTATGTTTATTCATCTAGTTGTATTTCTAAAACGTCTGCATTACAAATATTTTATACGATGTTTTGTGCATTTATTATTCAACAGGGTTATATATTTCATCAAACTATTGACAAAATCGTTTGCTACAAAGTAGAATGTAGTTCGTAATTTATGATGTTTTTGTATTTATTAGAAATTTTCCATCTTTCCCCAATTTAGTTACTTACTGGCATATAAGCAGCACATATGTCGATGTAAGGGCATTGGACTTTCTTTAGTTTTATTGGAAAAACTTTATCTTTAACTGTTTCACGTTCTATTTTACAACGAACATTTTCTATTTTCGGGTCGGATTGACTCACTATAAGAACTGTATATGGAGGGACGACTGACATTAATTACGGCTAGTGAAACTATCTGTATTATTCTGTAAATAACTATCGTATATATTTGCTGCATATAATTTGTAAATATATCGCTGAATTCCTCTTCTGTATCGTAACAGAATTAGGGGCTCGTCGGAAGTTCAAAATTTACTGAATTCAGATTTGCTGAAATTGATTGCATTTCGTTTGAAAATATATTAGTCGGCTATATATTAGCTTCACAATATCATTTAAAAACAGAAGAATTTATGTCTACGCCTGACATCGAGGAATGTGAGAAACTGAAAAAGGATGACCTCATTTGGAGTGCGTAATATTACCATTCAAAATATTGTTAATTATTTAGCCAGTTTAGACATTTTTGATGATTTTTACAATTTCCGGCAATGATTTTGAACTCGAACAAATGAACTTTATGTTCAGGAGGACTTAGAATATTAGAATTGACACACGCACATGAAATTGAAATTCCTGACTTCGAAACAAGTTCATCCGGAGTCTTCTTAGAATCCAGATAAATTTTACGTAACTCAACACATCAGGTTGGTTCCTCCTTTTTCAAGAAAAAATGTCGATAGATACTGTTTGCATTTTGAGAAAACAGCAGAAAATTTGCAGTGGCCACAACGTTTTTGGTCTATGTTGTTAGAAATTGTTGTAATCGAAAAGGCAATGCAAGAGAAATGTATACGCACATTTATGGTACAATTAAAGAGGTAATTCATAAAGGCTATAAATGAGTACCGGAGGCGTAACGTCAGAAATTGATAATTTTAAGAGATACAGGTGCCTCCCAGTCTCTTTTTTTTACTTTGCGGATACACTGCCATTGGATGGCAATTCTATTTAAGGTAGAAGTGTTCTTCTTAAGGGGGGTAGATTGAAGCGGCATTATCCATAATGTTTTTTTTCCGTCAGATTCTGGATCTGTAACATTGGGTATAAAGTAATCATTACCCTTTGAAGCTGTGCAACTTTTTGAAATCATTTAGCCGAGAAAAAAATTCAAAGTACCCTATTGTTGCCGAGATGCCTCCTTTGATCAAGTTGCTCACTCCGCTGAACAGTAATTTCCTGAGTTGTATCCTGCATGTGCAGTTACATGTGCTATGATTAGGAAATTTGCTCAAACTCATGAAACTCATGAACGTAATATCCAATCTTTGTGTAATGGAACAAGCAATTCTTTCGAATATCCTGACAATTTACTTAGTCTAAGTCATGACCTTTCAAGGTCAACATTTGGCACTGAACAAATCAAAGACCCTCAAATTTCAGATTTATTTAACAGGACATTTGAAGAAAATGAAACTGCGCGAGAACCTGTTACTTATTATAACAAGAATGATGTCCGTATGCGTATATGGCGACCATCTGATGTACCAGCTGATGCGAAATGGTCAGTTAAAATATCAAATTGTATGTAGTACAAAAGGTTTATCGATCGGAAATTCTAACTGTGGCCCAAGGCATTCCATAGTCTGTACGCCTTGGTATTATAAAGACTTACCGTAATATACGGGATTATTTCTATTTGTCTAATCTTTAAAAACAAGTTTTAGGATTTTGTAAGTCTTGTCACATTTGTCAGAAAGTAGGCAACCCGAATCAGACCATTCCAAAAGCTCAATTACAACCAATTCCTACATTCGAGGAGCCTTTCAGTAGAAAACCAGATCCGGTAACCAGTATATGTTGACTATTATATGTGGGACCACAAAGTTCGGCGAGGACATTCCATCGTGCAATATAAAGACTAAGACATGTGTGAATGCATTAACAAAATTTTCACTTTATTTCGCCTTCCTAAATCAAGGTTATAAGTTTATGTCAAGTATTTTCCAGTTAGTACTACATGAGATAGCATTATGCAAAACAGATCATGTGCTTATCATCCTGAAAGTCGAAGTGCCCTGGAGTGATTTCACCAAATTTTGAGAGATATGATTCGAACTTACTCTTTTGAAACTGAAAAGCATTGGGATGATTGATTGTTTGATTGACTGAATAGGGTTTAACGTCACTTTCATCAGAATTTCAGCTATATCGTGGCGGTCAGTTTAAGTGTCAGAGAAACCGCCGACCTTCGGCAGGTGAATGACAAATCTTATCATATACGCTTGCGAGTCGAGTGCACCTTTTTTGCTGTTTAACAACGCAGAGGTGATAGGCTGCTGTACCATGACTGTACAGATAAACTAGCTACCTTAACCACTCGGATGAAGAGATTCATTTACTGCTATTAGTTGTCAGGGAATCAATCCAGGAATCGTTAGGTTTTACCCCATTTGAAATAGTTTTGGACATACAGGAAGACGTTCATGTAAAGTTCTCCTGGAGATTGTTATATGGAAATGAACATCCAACCTCCTTGGTTATGTTAGGTTTTAGTCCATTTGAAATTGTTCTCAGACACACAGTAAGACGCCAACGTAAATTTCTCCTCAAGAAATTCTTGTCAGATCTATCCTCCTTGTTTACATGGATTATGACTTTCGTTTAAATTTATAAAAGCAAGTAAACTAGCAAAACAAAATTTACAATCTTGTAAATAGGTATGATCAAAATTGTGTAAAACGCAACTTTAATTCTGGTGAAAAAATATTTGTGTTACTTCCTGTTCTTTGAAAGGCATTTGAAGCTAGCTATTTAGGTCCTTATATTGTTGAAAAGAAATTATTCGACTTGAATTATGCTAGCAAAACCCCTGACAGGCATTGACATAATAAGTTGTGTCATGTGAATATGTTAAAACCTTATATAGACAGAAATAGCAGAAATATTGTAAATGCTGTAAATTTAATTAGTACTGACCCAGTAATGAAAATAAATTTTGTAAATAATTCGATACTCCTTCCTTCGCAACGAAGCTGGCGAATACATGGATTCTACAAAATTTGGTTTCGAAATTACAACATCCCCTTCCAATTCCTTGACTTACTTGGTAAGGCATTTTTAAATGAAAATGGCGAGTTAAAGCCAGTTTTACAGCATACAAAACCGCCCATTTGTATAATTTATCTAAAGTCTCGTTAAAAGAAGGTTAGAGAAGTATCAATATAACGAGACTTTGGATAAGTTATAAAGTCATACAATTGGGAGGTTGGTGTGCTGTAAAACCTTTATCTTTATTTAGATATTTGTAATTTTTACGCAATTTATTTACTTACTGATATATAAACAGCACAGTTGTCGATGTTCGCGCATTGGGATTTCTTGATTTTCATTGGAAACAATGGGTTCTTAACTGTTTCATATTTTATTTTACAACTAACATTTTCCCTTTTTCGAATCGGATAGATTAACTAAATGAACTTGATTCGGAAGGAGAACTGACATGAATTACGGCTAGTGGAATTTTCATTATAATTTTATAAGTAACTGTATATATTTGCTGTAAAGACAGTTGTTAATGATATCGCTGACCTCTTTTCCTGTTTCGTAACATCTTCACTGTTTCACCATAAACAGACCAATTTTTAATCTATGCATATGCTTAAATAAAAATACTTCATTTATTTTCCACATCCATTTTTCTGTGAAAGGGAAATTAAAACATCGTATGATACAATACAGTAGATGGAATCTTATGTGTATATAATATACCGTCAACAATACCGAAGCAACAGGTTGAAGTACCATGAATTGTTTGTTTTTTTAATTGGGTTTACTGGTACTTTCAGTAGTATTTTAGCTATATCGTTGCGGTCGGTTATAGTCGCAGAGAAAACCAGAATGCCGCAGGGAACCACCGACCTTTGATAGGTAACTGATAAACCTTATCATGTACGGTTGCAAGTCGAGTGCACCCCTTTTGATTGTTTTCAAAGCGAGGTGCGAACCACTGAGATGTGATCGGCTACAAGATGTACAGGTAAACACATGAAATTTACCACTCGGTGACCCAGGCTACATTGCAGCGCAAACATTAATTTTCATTTCTACAGACGTTTTCTACTTCTCCACTTTATACATACATTCGAGCAAAAATTATACATCACCTGATATCAAACTTAATTTACAAAATTAATTCAGTATTTTTTTTATATTCATGCAATTCTAAATGATACTTTGACACAATACGAGACACAGAAAACAGTTTTTACTTTTCATAAAGAATTCAAACTTTAAAAATGATCGAACTATTAATTTAAGAACACTATATTTCCTGAGGTGTTGAATAGGCGACTTCGGTCTGGCTAGTGTTTAAACTGACACATATTCTACACCTATATCGCACAGAACACGTCTATTTAATAAAGGTAACTGGAAAAGGGAAGCGTTTTCCCAAAATTAAGTTAAAGATTAAAAAAAAAATAAATTCAAATTGTCATAATTTGACAGAGAAATTTGCTTTTTTCGCATACCGTTTGCCCCAAGAGAGCAATCTCTTATGAAATGTTGAGTCTTTCCATTCATACAATCTTTAAGTAAACGGTATCTGTACTTAAGGACGGTATAGGGAGCCTTAAATGCCACAAATGAAAAGTTTTACTTTATGTGAAAAAGGCTAAAAGTGACACAATCAGTACAAAAAAGATTGAGAAAGCCATCATTCTAACGTGTACACATTATTACTAAGTAACAAAATAAACTCATCAATAGAAGGCCTTCCGGGAGTTCCGATGACAGAATTACAGGCATAAAGTAGTATAAGTGCAAAAAAAATGCAATTTTCAATATGCTTTATCGGTATAGAATTACCAAACTTTGTTTTATGTAGTCCAAATGTTTGCAGTCACAACAATTTGAAAAGGATTTATGAAATGAGATTTATATAAGACAATAAACGCTGTGACAAAGATATTACAATGTTACAAAACACTTGAACATTAAACAGAAGTCGACCTGAAAACCTAAGCATTGAAAGAAAGAATTGATGACAGAAATATGTTTTTATTAGTAACTTGTTACATCGTTAGGATGTCAAATTACCAGTATGTTGTTTCAATTCTTTCGTGAAGAAAATATGCATTTCTGCAAAACTTGTTTTGTCCTTTAAAAAAGTCATTTTTGTAGGATTTTAACACCTTGGCCCGGGGGAAAGGGGAGGGGGCTTATTTTGCGCAATGTTCAAAACCACTTTATGAGTAGATTTTTCGACAGTATTAATTTTATTTTTCATTTAAACTCTATGTTTTGATTAAAAATTGTGTGGAACTCACTTTTGGCACACTGTTCGTTCGTTTTATGTTTATTGCATTTATATGTTTCATGAGATACTGCACATTTTTTGGTTTAATACGTAAATTTCCTTTTTATAGAAGGCATCAACAATTGGAAAATGTAGCTTTTATAGTATTTTATATAGTTAAGTATACTGATTATCGCAAGTTGTTTGAAAACAAACTCCAAAACGGTATTTTGTTTTCATGTTAAACATTAAGGTTATGATAATAATCAACATATAGAGCTGAAAAAGAGTATACTCACAGTACTTCTAGATCTTTGAACGGATCAAATAAATTTGGACATAAACTGGATAACTGGTTATCACTAAGAGATCTAAAAAATGGAAAGATGAAAACCACTGTCTGGTATTGTTAACATTCTTATACAGGACTGTAATAAATTTTGATATTTTTCTCATTGTTCTGCTTTAAAATCACTTCAAGGCATGTCTTTTGGTGGAAAAGGAAGATAAACTTGTTTTCGATTCGTAGAGGACGACATGTTTCATTCTTCTGCACGTGCTATCGCTAACTTTTTTAAATTTTGTTTTGATTTCTCTTTTAATATCCATTTGACATCAGCAAACGTATTTCAGTATGCATAAAAGACATTTAAAAAAAGCTGAATTTGTTAGAAATCACTTGTTATCAAATTGTATACATAATTCTTTTTCAGAATAGTTGAGATAAATACCAAAAAAACGATGTAAAAGAAATATGTATCTTACCATATCTACATCTGAAACTTTTACTAATTATCACAATTTTAGATATTTTTATAATTTTGTTCGGACGATACCTTTGTTAGGTGTCGGTTAGGTATCATGTATATTTTATTTATCAATTCTCCAATAGGGCAGTCATTTTGCCATCTTCTTTAAGTTAGCTTTTTGATTGTTTTCTGTTTGCGTAATATCTTTCCAAAAAGACTTACATCTTGAGTGCACTGTGGAATTCTTTCGGAAAACTTGTGATTGTTGTAATATTCTGATTATTGCAGTAAACAAAGTTGTTATCATATTTGCATTCTGTGCTGGACACCGTCAGGGGTAAACCGCGGATTAGTCTAACGCACAAATAGACTATCATCACTTTAATCAAAGCAGTTGAAGACATATTCATAGTTGAACTTTCCTGTAAAAAACACACTCCCCTCTGGTTAAAGTTGAATGGTAAAAATTAAAGATGTATTTCTGTCCTTATCCTAAAATAAAGTTTCAGAATTAAACAAATAAAGTAAAACGAAATCAATTCTTGTAGAAATACATTACATAAGCACTATTTTCGGACGTTTATATCAATAATTAGTAGCCCAATACCCGAAAGGCTTCGCAACCCATTGGGGTAGATACATTGTGAAGTTGTCACTAGATTTAGACGATGTCGTATATATGCTGTTTTCTCTGACTGTATAACATGTTTCATTGTCATCCCTTACAATGTATAAAAATATTGGGTTTAGATTGCCGCTAAATTAATATGCAAGCAAAACACAGTATAATAACTATCCCTAGATATTGACCCTACGAGACGAGGTATCACTCGGATTATTTATGCTATACTTTTATATAGTGAATCTGGTCGAGTGGTCTAAAGCGCTGGTCATAATGCAGGCGATTCCGTCCTGCAGTGTCACAATCGTTTGAGTTCGATTCCCGCTGAGAAAACTATCAAAATTTGTCAGCATTAAATCTAATTATGACACTATTGGGTTAATTTTGAGACGTTTATATAGGTCATACTTCAAACTGTCTATCGAAATAGCGTAGAATTACAATGCAAGTAAGAATGTGCTGACAATTCTTTCGGTGTATTTCAGTACCGATTATCCGTAGGTTTTTTATTTCACAGAAATTTCCATTTTATTGTTTGTGCATTAGAGTTCGCATTAAAATAAAAGCCAACAGAGCAAGGTCCCAATTTGATCTGATTATGACCATGTGACCATTTTCAAGGTCAAGGGTCATGATAGCCTGTCTGCTGTTCTTGGCGGTTTATCTCCTGTCGTCACGTTACTTTATTAATTAAATAAGCCAAGATTGTTTTCCACTACATGCGTAATATATTTTTGAAAAAGTGTAACGCGTCTTATATTTGATGGATAAGATAATAATTCTCTATCTGTACAAAAGACTGTTTATGAAAACTTTATCTTGCTATTTCGACTTCTTATCTGCCAGTTTACTGATACTTAAAAATGACAAAACGGTACTTTTTAATGATAAAAATACTAAACTTTTGTAATTCAAAACGTTATTATTAAATATGATTTTGTTGAACATGCAACATGTGAGATAGGAATAAAAAAGTCGTATATGTATACATACTTTCAATTTTGAGAACTGCGATATGTTTTCCTGTAATAAAGCTTTGTATATGATTGTGTCTGTCTAAAGAATGGGTAATACAGACTTCTTCACTATAATTTTTCGGTTTCTATTTCAGATTGTGAAAATTTTATTGACCAATCAAGAATGATTACTTTCATATGATAGCTTGATCGATATTGTTAATTGATGCAAACAGTATTAAATGTGACTGAATAAACAGAAATTTTATGAAGACTTGATACGCCTATTAAATAGCAAAAGTTGACAAAAATGAAATATATCGTGGAAGTATGTTTGTAGAGACTAATAATCATAGCTGGCGAGAATGCTGCTGTTTTAAGTTTCCATATATTCCTGAATTGTGAAACACTAGCACCTACAAGACTACTCTTCGTAGGGATGTAAATAAAAACGACAGTTCCAAACGACGTTAATTCATGAGCTGTAAAAAAGCTAGAATCTTACTTTGTTAGAAGGCTAATTAGTATTTATACCGAGAGTTAAATTGTTAAAATTAATTGGTAATGTTCTAGAAATATATGTAGTATAAAAAGTTTGATTTTAAAATTGCTAATTGCTACGCTTCCTTGTACTTTAATTCCTCCAACCATTCAGCTGCATTTAAAATGTCTAATTCGACGAAGAAAAGATTGCAATGCAATATTATTGTGACGTAGTACAAGGGAATAAAACATCGCATAAAAACAACGCTATTTTAAAAAGCTTAATTTAGACAATAAAACGACACTCGTTCCATATATAAAAACGTAGAAAAACCATAAATCTTTCATTAAATTGGATTGAATAGCAGATCATGTGCCATCAATAATCGTCAATCATGTCATCGAGTTAAAAGGGAAAAATACATGTCGAAAAATACATTTCCAAAAAAAAAAAGGATTTAAATTTATTATTATAAAGGTGGCACAATCCATCAAAAAAAAAAAAAGAAAAAAAGAAACTAACACACAAGCATATATTATTGTCTTATGTTATCTTAAGACGTATTTAGAATCAGAATTGAGAACTTAGGTTTTCAATGATTTTGATTTTCTTTTTTTTTCAGTTGGTATCCTAAAGTTTTGGAAGAGATGAAAATGCAATCTGTTTGGCGCTTAATGTTTTATCTCTGATCATTTTACGACTACTTGGTCCTTGCCACTGCTAGCTGCCTGCAAGTCCCCAAGTTATTAACTACGCAATAACCAACATTTCAGTACTTCAGTCTGAACATGGATCTAGATTGATATTTTTGTATTGTCACATTTGGAAACTCATTTTCGTCGAAAGTTAATAGTTTTGCTTTTTTTCATCTACACGATAAACATGCTAAACGCGTCAAAACAACTGATCAATATTCAAAATTGAAACAATGTCTTTTGAACTCAAGGATCTGATTCCTGAATATCCAAAAACGTATTATATGGTCGTCAGTTATCTGCCCAAGGTCGGCGGCGTCCTCCGGGCACTCCGGCTTCCTCCACTAAAACTGACCGCCACTATATAGCTGAAATACTGCTGAAAGTGGCGTTAAACCCCCATTCATTCAATCAATCAATCAACCAAGAACATATTATAATGTCCAATACACTTCTGCATATTGTGCTTATTAGGTCTTTCCATTCTCCAATGAAAGGACCCATTGACATTATTCCGATTAACTAACGGGAAGACCATATTGTATTTCTTACGTTTATTATTATATTTTTTTCCGCTACTGTCAAAGAAGTACATGACATGTCGTAGAGAGGTTTCATACCATGTTTTGGGCATACATGTACTACTAGTATTCGAATGGGCCCTGCGACGACCGAACTCTTTTCAATGACGGAGTTATCTCCGCAAAAACCAGAAAATCTTGTTATCAAAATAACTCCAAAACCGTAAGATGTATAGAAAAAACCAAAGGGTGGAAAATGTTCAGAGTAGCGAGACACAATTTCAATACATTTGGGTTGAAATAATTTGGTGACTCCTAACATGAGTTATCTCCTCTTGAAAACTGTCATGTTCCGTTAACTTTTTTCTGGAAAGCCGTAAGTCTAGAGACCTTGGACCTTCACACAATTAATCATATGACCATATGACCTACAAAATGGTTAGAAGGTCGAAGGACAAGGTCACGTTTACCTATATTGCTTGTTATAGAAATAACTCGGAAACAGTAATACATAACTGATTAAATGTAATGGAGAAAATGTTATCTCGTCGAGATCTACATTTGTTACATTGGTCCAAAATTATTGGACCAACCATAATGGACCTAGGGGGCCCCAAAATCATTTTTGGCGTCCAAAATGTAGGTTTTTGCTTATATCTAAAAATGTTAAGAGATAGAAAAAGTCTTTCAATTACATCAATGTTCAGCAAAATGAGACCTACAAAATGGGGTCAAGGTCAAAGGCCAAAGTCCCTAGCAACCACTTAGCAACCATATATTGTTGAAATAAGAAAGCTATGAACAGTTTGGGAATGATATTTTCAAAGGTCAAGGTCCCTAGCAACAACATAAAGTCCTTTGCAATCATATTATTTTATATTATTTTGGGAGGTTTGGCATGCCGTAAAACCCGGCTTAACACCCATTTTCTTCGGAAAATGCCTGTACGCTGTCAGAAATATGACACTCTTTTATGACTACTTACCGGATTTTCACCATGAGTAACATGACGGGTGTCACATGTGGAGCAGGAACTGCTTACCCTTCCGGAGCACCT
>JAOXYH010071218.1:0-17865 GCA_028566455.1 Botula fusca
TTTAACCAAATATTTTGTAATCCTTCCTTCCTTCTTTTTATTTATAATTTTCTCAATAAGGTACAGTTGATCTGTTTTTTCTGAAAAACGCCCAAATGTAAAACGCCGTTAGATTGTGCGTGCAAACAAAAAATTTTGGTGTAGTGAAGCGCAATAAATATAAACTAGAAACTGGTGTTCTGCCTGAGTAGATGCATACCCCCGTAAAATTGGCATTTAAAACTGTGAGCAGAGCACACTATCTATACCCCCCGCATTACTATATAACATTTATATCTTTGGGTTGAAAATGGCAAAGTCCAAATATCCATATCTTCCATAAAAATTTTCAAAAATTAAATTCCTCATCACATGCACATCTCCATTATGCAATCTAACAATTCCCAAAATTTTAGCAAAATCCTGCAAGTCATTTAGGAGGAGTTTCGGACAACGAATTGACCCATATAGGGGTGAAAAATGACAAAGTCCAAATATCTATATCTTCCATAAAAATTTTCAAAAATTAAATTCCTCACAACATGCACATCTCCATTATATAATCTATCAATTCCCAAAGTTTTATCAAAATCCTGCAAGTCGTTTAGGAGGATTTGTGGACAACGAATTGACCCATAAAGGGGCGAAAAATGACAAAGTCCAAATATCCATATCTTCCATAAAAATTTTCGAAAATAAAATTCCTCACCTCATGCACATCTCCATTATTTAATCTATCTATTCCCAAAGTTTTATCAAAATCCTGAAAGTCGTTTAGGAGGAGTTGCGGACAACGCATTGACCCATATAGAGGTGGAAAATGACAAAGTCCAAATATCCATATCTTTCATAAAAAAATTTAAAAATGAAATTCCTCACCACATGCACATCTTCATTATGTAATCTAACAATTCCTAAAGTTTTAGCAAAATCCTTATAGTCGTTTAAGAGGAGTTGCGGACAACGCATTAACCCATATAGGGGTGAAAATGACTAAGTCCAAATATCCAAATCTTGGGCAAAAATTGTTGAAAATTAAATTCCTCACCACATGAACATCTCTATTATGTAATCTAACAATACACCAAGTTTTATTTAAATCCTGCAATGCGTTTAGGAGGAGTAGTGGACAATGTATTTCGGACAGACAGACAGACGGACAGACAGACAGACAGGGTGAAACCTATATACCCCCTAAACTTCGTTTGAGGGGGGTATAATAATTTTAGAATAATATTTTATGTACTATGTTGCATTAGTGCCAAACTTAGTGTAAATTACCCTTCTTTTTCAATAAAAAGTTGAAACAAAACCGTAATTAGTGAAAAATAATATTGAGAAGTACAAATGGCAGTGAAATTCACAAAATCATTAATTATTAAATACATGCACATTTATCGCCCTTTGTCATATATACCATATTTTTACAGACCCACAATTGGGCAACCTAGTGCGTGGAATTAAACACTACCACGCTACCTATAAAGCACCTTTAATAACATTTTTATTAAAGTCTCTGACAAGTTTCTTTGGAAGGTTACTGCTTGGCTCCCATGTATTTGATGAATCTGGGTAACCCTCCCATTTAACCAAATATTTTGTAATCCTTCCTTCCTTCTTTTTATTTATAATTTTCTCAATAATGTATAGTTGATCTGTTTTTTCTGAAAAAAAAGAGAAGTTTTGTATGGAATTATTACTATTATCACTATTCGATGTGAATAAATTTCTGTGATTTTCATTCCATTTTTTTTTCTTGAAAGTGAATGATTTGTCCATTGTTGGAGACCATTTAGCAACATTTCTAAAATGAATAATAGTATAAAAACACTGTTCTATGATCATGTATACAGACTGTTTTAAGTCTGATCTAGCTTTTTAACTTTTTGTTGAATCATTGTACCAAGGTGTATAACCTACATCATGATTGGAGTTTGAGACATACTAAATTAATGAAATTGCACGTCAATTACAAGGCACACTTGTGTATATATCTCTACTCATAGTAGATCCTATAAACACAGGCACATAAATATTTTGAAAGTGTAAGATACTTACGTGCGAGTATTTACAAAATCTACAACGAGTAGGGATAAACAACAGCTCCTTGCAACTGACATGTTGTGAGGGGGGAGTATAAGCTGAGATTTTATTAGTTTTGCAATCAGAAGGGATGGGCATTTTTCATTAATTTAGTATGTCTCAAACACCAATTGCGGCATAGGTTATACACCATGTGTATGTTAATATGTATATTTTTATAGTGTTTTGTGTTTATATACTGTAAATTCAGAAATTATTGCGATGTTTTTATTATTGCGAAAATTGCGACAGGATAGGAATCGCAATAATAAAACCTTGCATTTCAAAATTTACTGGTTGTATTGTACTGCAAGATTCAATGAATGGCAAAAATAAAACTCGCATTATTGGCAGAAGTAGGAGATTCGCAATAATAAATGCACGCAATAATTTCTGAATTTACAGTAAATAAATGTTTTACTTTATGCTGTGTCTTACTTTGTATTGAATTGCGTGATTTTGATGAAGCCTCTTTCATTTTCTTACGGTATATTTGACATGAAAATTATGTTACCAAGCATAAAAAGGGTAATGAATATTACTGTATAAATATACATGTATTTTAACAGCTTCAATACAAACCTGGTTTTATTGTAGCATCCTGTTCTTTATTTGTATGCAAGGCAAGATAAGTTGCTTCCACCATTTCTAAAAAATTAATAATAAAAAAATTGACAATCTATGGTTCAAAGACAGTGTCTAATATCATTTCAACTTTGTATTAGACTTGTATCCCCTGAAACAAGTGTTAAATGAAATCATCTCCTTAAGTATCAAGTGCTTGTTGCCTAAGAATTATATGAATATACACTTAAATAGCCAATATTTGACCCTGAGGTCAAAGATCAGGGTAGTCTGCAGTCAATACTGGTATGCAAATCACTGACATGGCAAATATCATATAACTAAGTGAGAAATTAGTTTTGAAGTTTTGAAGTGGAAACAATTTGACCAGACACACTGAAACATGGATGCAAGGAAGCCAGATGCATGATTGGACAATATGCTCATTGCAGGGCTTCCATCATTTTGTAATGGAACCTAATACATGTAAATATTATGCAATCGGTTATTTTATCTGAAATAGCCCCCCTATTGTGATAGTGTTTGGAATGACGGCAACTCCAATGATAAACTCAGGTACATGTACATGTATATGCAATCAGTCCGATACTTAATGTGCCAAAACCAGACAGTTTACCAAGATACTACCAAGTGCATGTACATTTATTATGTAAACATCTTGCCAAAAACACTTATACATGATTGAGATAAAATCATAATCATTTCTTACTTCATTAGTTTGACAAAGGCAATGCCAGACAGCAGGACAAAAAAAAATGTGAAAATTTATATAAATGCACCATATATAAATATGTCTTTCACAAAATAAGTTGTGCCAAATCGATAATTTTAATTGTGATTGCAGTGAGTGTGCAGCATGTTTATGGATTGTATTAAACTTGAATTTTTTTTTAGACGAAGATTTATGCAATTTTTTCCCACATGAAAAATGATGCCATTGCATTTCACATATCGGAATAAATGAAATCCATCACAGTTTTTGCATTAGAAAAAGTTTGTATGAATAGCCATTTGGCTAAACGTAGAAAAATTTTGTACGGCGAATCACTTCATTAGAAAAAAGCTTTTTAATTGTAATACACCACTAATCCTAAAAATGCAAAATGTCTTCCTCAACAAAAGAGATAAAAGGGATACAAACCTAATGGAATATCTGGCTGATTTGTTTCATCTTCAGCCTGTAACTCTATACCCTGATGAATGAATTCTGTAAAGAAACCACGAAAAATTGTCATCTTATGTTTCAGAACCTCTAAAATAATTTGAGTACTGTCTGATAAAAGTTTACCATATACCATACCGGTATACAAAATTAAATCATAATGAGAAAAGTCGGATTAAAGGTAGAAGAGTTTTTTTAACATTGTTGGTTTCCAAGATTTTTTATATACACTTTCAATTCTCTTAACTAGTTGGTTACTATTTAAGAAAAAAATTTAAAACCAGAATTTTGTATATACAGTGAAACCTGTCTAAACCGAACCCTGACAAAACCAAAAACCTGTCCAAAACCAAACACATTTTGAGGTCCCTTGGTAACAATATCTATATATTTTCATCTGTGTAAACCGAACAAAATCTTCAGTCCCATAGGACTTCAGTTTAGACAGGTTTCACTGTATGTTCAAGACCATACATGTATGGTCTGAAACAGATATTTTTTTCAAAATATTCACATATTTCATTCAATACATTCTATTTCATCTACTGGCTGATCAGGATCAGACATTTAGATACATATATGTCAAGTGGTTACTGAGATACATATTACCCAAGAAAGTTAGAACAATGTTGGCTGTTTGTTTAAAGTTCTGGCAGCAAGAAGAGTTTGTATAGTTTTGAAATTCTGGTAACATAGTTTTAATTTAGTCTTTCATGGTAAGTCAAATAATCATAAAGTTTCATTGAGATATGTCAAGCGGTTGCTGACATACAGCTTATCGAAGAAAGTCAACAGTTTGAGGCCAAATGCATGCTCAAGATCACCATTCCTATACCTCCTTTCTGTTGGAAGACCGAGTTAATACAAAGCTTTAAATAATTGCTAAGTGATTCAGTGACTTGATACAAGTACATGTATAAAAAATAGTAAACTCTAAGTAAAATATACAAACCCAACTGACTTTCTGTTGTAGAAGATGACAGCTCTATTATAATTCTTTCTGTGGATATTTCTATGAAACAATATATTTTTTTATTAAAACTAAGTGACACACCTGAGCCCGTATCGCTCACTTGGCCTATACTAGAAATGTTTGGTTTCAAGTGACCATGTAGTTTCCACATGGTCCAATGTATGGTCCATACTGGCAGCCATCATGGATGGGGCATGGACCTCTGCAAAACACAAATTTTGAAAGGGGACCATATAAAGTCCAATATTGAACTATGGTTCCTGCTGGTGGCATCTTGGGTGAGACAATGTACCTGGCCCACAAAATTTTTGAAGGGGGCCACCAAAGGAATATTGTCAACTTTCAGAGGATAAGATTTTTGAATATCTTGCCATAGGGTCCTATGTTAAACTAAAGACCTACTGCCAGCCATCTTGGATGAGGTATGGACCTGGGTGACACAATTTTTAAAGGGCCACCCGAGGATTATTAAGACCAAGTTTGGTTTCAATTTGCCCAGTAGTTTCAGAAGAGAAATTTTTTTAAATATTATTCCATAGCGTCCAATGATAAACTAACATGCCACTGGCGGCCATCTTGAATGAGGTACGGATCTGGCTGACACAATTTTTAAAGGGGCCACCTAAGGACTATTGTGACTAAGTTTGGTTTTAAATGGCCAGTGGTTTCAGAGGAGGAGATATTTGAATGAAAAGTTTACGAAAAATGGACGATGGATGCAATGTGATGGAAAAAGCTCACCCTAGCAGAGTCTGGGGAATTAAAAAAAAACATGTAACCAAACTGCAAATAATTTTAATATAAGTAAGTTTGTCAACAATCATGCAGTCGATTATCAAAATGAAATTCTAAATAAAGGAATAAAAAAAGAAATAGATCTACATTTATAACATCAGGCTTTTTTCAAGAATAAAAGGTCTTTACTGGAGTCATGATTGAAGAGTGAAAAACTTGTCTTTCCACAAGTGGAGCATAACTGAATACAGCCATTTTCGGAAGAAACGATCTTCTTATACTGTACAAGTACTTTCATACTAAATGGTTTCATGCATGTCACAATGTTTGACAATTTTGTCAATTTTTTGTCATTAATAATGCAAAATCTAGTCATTACTAGCTATGATGACATATTCAGAAATTTCAAAATCGGATGGTCTGTTCAACTTTCATGTAAGACATTAATCAATAAAACAAACCTTGAAGACTTTGTCCAGCAGATATTTCAGTCTGTTCACTATTTCCCTCCTTGGGGGATTCTATATTAAAAAAAAAAAAAACATTTTGAAACAATCTAGCTGTTGTTTATAATAGAAAAACATGATTAGATTTGAATAATGTACTGGTTTTGGTATATTGTAATGTCAGATACAAAATAAAATGTATATATATATACAGTCAAACCTGCCTATGCTGTCACCTTTATTTAGCAAAAACCTGGTTTAAAAAGCCACATTTTTATTTCCCATTCCTGATTTATTCAGCTAAACAGAACCTTAATTGAGCAGCCACCTGCCTTATGTGAACAATTTTATCTCTTCCCTTAAGTGACCCCATAAAACAGGTTCCACTGTATATTTTTGTTTGTGTCGTGTACTATGTTTTTCACTGTTTATATATATATATATACATGTATATATATAATGCTTTTTTTCTTTTAAGACTAAGTATGACTATAATATGCACATCTTCAGTGTAGGTATTAATTGTCTACAAAATATAAAAAGTCTTACTGAAAAACTGGAGGAGGAGTTGGCCAGACAAATCCTATATTTTATTAGTAAAGTCTGTCTATGTATACGGTACATTAATTTGTATAAAAATGGTAAAAAAACAAAATCAATATTATATGAACATCTTCAATGCAGGTACTAATTGCCAAAATAAATATTAAAGTTCTATCTTAAAAACAGCAGGAGCTAGCCAGATTTAGTATGCATACTAAGTGTGACAGACAGACAAACATTCAGGGGTAAAACAGTATGCCTTCCAACTGGTAGTCGTGGGGGCATAAAAACAATACCTGAAGTGCTTGTTTCATTTTCAACATTTTTTTCTGCTGTTCTTAGTGGCTCCTTAGATTCTGAAAAACATGTAGACATAGCAGCAATAAATATTTGCATGAAACTATGTACAGGTACAAATGTACATTAACCTCTGATCTAGTATTCTTTAACATATGAAAATTAACAAAAACATGAATTGACTCCATTAGTCCCCCAGTCCGTACAGGCGAACTAGAAATTAATATTTTACAAAGTATTATGGAAATTACTGGAAGTGATTTTGAGTAATTGTGTAAATTGTTTACAATGGACTGACATAGGAACAACATTATACCTTAATACTTATATAAATTCGGAATGAAAACATGTTGAAATTAATATCCTCGTTCCATCTATATATTTTGTACATTTATGTTATCAGATCCATTGAACAATTTAAATTATCAAATTATACAAAACTAAAGTAAAAGCAAATGAATTCTAATATGACATCCTTATATCGTCAACCAATATAATACTCAACAACACTATACTTCAGCGTTGTGCATTGGGACACAAACAAAAGATTTCAGGATGTCATAATACTAATATCAGGTTTTTGAAGGACAGAATCTGACAAAACTAGCTACATAATTTATATGAACACACTGGTTAAAGCGTTTACCTTGTTTACTTATACTTGGTACAGGATCTTTCACAGGTGTTGACCTAGGAAAAGAAAGTATGAGGAGTAACTTTTATACTCATATATTAAAAGACTAGTTATAATGATTTCAATTGGAAAGAAAAAAATATTTATGATAGAAATGGGTTGCTTTTAAATTAAAGTGTCACGGCTTCACAGGAATGTGCAAGATGCCCAATCGGCTTTGAAAAGTTTTAAAGAAATATGGTCATAAGACAAAAGAAATATGGAATGGTCCAAGGAATTTACCTTGAATAACAAAACATGCCATAAAAAAAAAGACTTTAATACAGAATAAATTTATCAAGATCAATGAATGTCTGGATCTGCCCAAAACTGTCAAACACTGTAACTAATTTCCCAAATGTAAGTTTAAGCTGCTTGATTTGAAGATAGCACAAACAGTGTACCTGCATTTCGTTGTAAACTATGCAATCCACAAGATTTAGTTGAAATTCACAGAGTTAAAGATCAATCGCATAATCTTATCTACATAATAAAATAAGGTAACATGAAGAACAAAACAATACAACATGAAACAGTAGACAAAGTTCACCCAGAAATCACTATAAAAAAAACTTTAGAAATCAACCAAAAATGCAGCAAGGTATTGTATCAGTCTCCACCAATAACTCTTAGTAGTCCTGGTCCGTTGGGCTAGTAAGGTGACAACCTTTGGGCTAGTAAGGTGACAATTTCACTGGTCCAAATTCCATTTTACTAGTTGGAAAAAAATTTAAAAATCAAATTTACGCATATTTTTGTTTTTAGCACGCACCATCAATATTAGAATTTTTTAACTAGTCAGATTAGGCTATTGACACAGAAAATTTACTAGTTCTAATCCAAATTTAATAGTCTCGGGCATTGGACTTGTGCCTTACTGTGCAGACTGCAAGTATTGAAACAGATCAACTGTAAGGTCTACCAGTTTACATATACATTTTAATTCTAAAAGGGTGTCAGAAACTCTGAAAATCACTATATAGACATATCTAATCCAGTATAAAGGTTAACTAAACTATAGAAGCAATGTGAGGCTGCAAAGTTGACATTCAAATCTGGTCTTCTATGGAAACACCCCCTTTTCCACTCAGCCAACTACGCTATATAGTAAATAAACTTGAAGTTTGTATCACATGCTGTATCATCAAGATACCATAGAGCCCTAAGACTTATATCTTAAGATTGAATGGTGCTGTTTAAGTTAAGAACTATCAGCTAGCATTGACACATACACACATATATTCATATAAATATCCTAAAGTCTATAAAAGATCATAACAAGGAGCAGACTAAAGAAAATTTTCAGGCAAAATCTAATTTCTGATGCAATCATGTCTATAACGCTAATTTTGATTGGATAACATCCAAATTTTCATGCAGTAAAATCCACGGTTTACGGCCGAAACATTACTGCGCAGACACATAACAGACATCTGTTTTTTTGATAATTGATTTTATATTTTATTTGTAGTGTTTGCATTAGAATAGGAATAACCAAACTGTAGGATTTTTGGGGGTAAATTAAGATTTTACTGACGCAAATATCTGTTTCCCGGCTCCACTACCGTGTCGCTGGAAAACTCAATTTGCAACAGTAAAATCACTGATTTATCCCCTCAAATCCTAAAATACAGTATGGTTATTCCTTAATTTTGAAGACCAAAATCAATGTAATTGGTCTATTATGAGTCTGACAACACATCTTTTCTAAATGACACTTTGAAATATCTAGAAGGTACAAATTTGAATGCTTACAATAATCGAAAGACTAGATGTTCCTTTTTACCCAGTATACTGTCCATAGTAGGAACTGAGTAGCTCCCTGGCTCCTGAAAGTCTACTCCATCAGGAAGCCCTTCTACAGTTATAGAAACCTGCCCAGAAAGAATGGACTTATATGGGACAGGGCCTTTCTTCTTTGTACACCTTTCTAATTAAAACAAAAAAGTTGATTATACAAAAAGGAAGAAAACACAACCCATAGACAACTTGAATCTCAGATCACCAATCGACCAAAGAAGAGCAAAAACAAAGAACACGAATAGAAGATACAAGACAATTTATAATGATAGGAACTTGGGATAGAGAGAATCTGTCAGGTTGTCTACCTAACATCTCCCTGACTGCCATATCTTTTTATTTTTAGATTTGACCAAAACTGAGTTCAAAATGAGCAAAGACATGTAGTTCTAAACAAGATTTTCTCATAATGTTCTCCTATGTTAAACTAAGTCCTGCTATGGTGCCAATCCTGTTATTGTCATCAAATATAATTTAGATGAACATTTGACCATAGTTTGCTTCCAACTAAGCAAAAACTCTAGACAAGAAGATTTTTTAATGAATTTCCAACAATCATAGTTGGCCTGAGGGTTTCAGAGGAGAGAAGATTTTTGAAAATACCATCCCTTTTTTCTATTTTTAAGTAATGGCAGCCATATTGGATGTCTGATCAAGACTCCTGAAACTAGCTTTCTGCATGATGGGTTAAATGTCATTTTTTTGGTATATTGGCTTTCTCATGAACAAAATGTGCAACTGAGAACGGGTACTCAGTCTGTATAGCAGGCCAGTGCTATAGTACTATCAATGGTATTCTTTTACATCCCTAATTTGTATTGATTGGTATTTTGTGAAATCTCAGTCTTGCTTAGGTATGAATAGATTACAGTGAAACCTATCTAAACAAAACCCTGAGTAAACCGGAAACAAATAAGTATAATTTAAGTTCTCAGAACAGTTTTAAAATGAAACTATTGATCTTAAAAAAATTAATACTTCTAAGAACCGAAATCGTATAGTTGGGATTTCCCTATTGAAAATGTTTTTTTTTCTATTGTAAAAAATTGTCTGGGGTATAATAAACTTATTTTCACCAATATGGATTTGATAACAAGATACATTCAGTATATAAAAATAATTAACAGTATATTACCATAACATGAATTAAACACCTTCCGGATTTCCTCTTTCAGCACAAGTCTTCTTGGCTTCATGGCTGACATCTGATCATTTGTCATTGGGAGACCTGCAAAAAATGATGCTTTCATAAAGTAATGCAAATGATACATTTCATCACTTTAGCAGCTAATATACAGTCATTTTAGAGATTATAGTTGAAAACTTTTTGGTTATTGCAGCGAAAGTCTTTTATTGTAAGGTTCAATAAAAACTATAAGTTGTGTAATTATGTTCCAGACCATATGAGTATTTGGACCATACGCGTATATGTTTCCAATGGTTCACACATTAATTAGTTATCTTTTATCTAAAATCAATATATGGCATGCATGCGTAAAAGACCTAACCTATGATATTTTTAACCAATTCTTCTTGAATCCGGCACAGATAAGGAAGTGCTTTGGTAGTTCCAAAAAGGTTTGGGACACCATCTTTCCCAACACAAATCCCTCCACACTCCATTCCCAGAGATTCAAGTACAGCGCACTGAAAGATAAAATAAGAAAGTAAACAAATTACAGTTAAACTTCAATGGCTTGAACACCATGGATATCTTCAACCCTATTTTGTGATCCCTTCACTGAATTTTATACATAAATTAACCCCGATAACTCAAACAACTCTCTACCTCAAACTATTTCTATCAGCCCCTTGGGTGTTTGATACACCAAGTTTGACTGTACCGAAAAATTTTGAAAATATAAATTCATACATTCTTTTCTGAGTATAACCCCCATCATCCAAGGCACATTTTACTGAAGTAGACATATTCCAAAGTGCCTACTTTGCATAAACCTGGCATGATTGCAATGACACTTTAACTTAACTTGTAACTCTACATTATAATACTGCAGGTTAATTGCCTATTCACAAGTGTCTAATTTAAATAAACGTAGCGCAATTGCAACAAATAATAACCTGGTCTGTTACTCTTCATTATGAGACCAAAATCTCATATTGTTGAAGGGTTTTCAAAAATTATTGCATAAAACTAAAATTTCAGGTTATTTACAAGTTCCTAATTTGCATAAATGTTGAACAATCACAACGAAATTTAACACTGGTCTTATTATGAGACTGTATAAAAAAAAATGTAATAGTTATATTCAGGCATTTAAAGAAAAGAGTTGAAAACTGAAATGTGACTGACTAACTGACAGACTGAAGGCAAACCTACAGTCACCTTCGACTAATAATTTATGCAAAACCAAGGGTTTATCAGAGTATTTTAGGAAGGGTGTACATCTAATTTGTGAAGTTTTATTGCAAAAATATGGTCATTTGGGAATCAGAATTTGGGGGGTTAGGATATACTTTTGGGAATAATCCCTGATTTTGAAATAATTCTCGTTGGGATAGACTCCTTTTACCGGGGTCTGTTGAATGCTAGAAGAAAGGCCAACCTGCATATATTTGTCATAAAATTCCTAACAAATGTCAAGGTTTTGAAATTAGCACTTGCCCACAAGCCATTGGCTCCTAAAATTTCTGTACCTTTTCTATAGAACGGTATATATGGCTACTGAAATATAAGATATGTGCAACCAAAAAAAAAAGTTAAAACCCTCCAAAAGTACAATTTCATTAAATATTCCACAGCAAATTCTAGATAGTACTAGACCAAAATTGCCCCAAAAATCATCTTTTTGAGAAGCAAGAACATCTTGAAAAGTAGGTAAGAATATAATAATTAGAAATATGTATAAATTATCCATACGGATGATGTTATTATCTTAAGGTGGTGACTAATGGCCTCTTTTTCTGTCATGTTCTTCAGTGGGTCCATCCGTCTTTTCTTGGAAATGGCCTCTGCCTCTGCTTTTTCTTCTGCTGAAGAGTTTTTCCAAATTTCAGCGGTTTTTTTTAGGTATTCAGCCCCAGATAAATTGCCTAAAATAGAAAAAAAAAACAAATGATACAATAATATAATCTTTTAACAAGTTTTCAATGCAGAATGTTTTTTCTCTCAATACATGCAAAAAGTGAGAATCAATGATCAAGTTCATGATGAAGGAACAAATAGCTGACAGGTGATTTTCATGTAGCTATTAAAGAAGTGAATTTTGTTGCATAGTTTACTGTTGTTGTTTACTTTTGGACACAATTAGTTGTGATTAGTTATATATATATATAAACAAGTCTATTTGAGATAAACGTTCAGAAATCTATTAGAGCGTGACAAAAACTCTATTAAAATTTTTATACATTTATGTGTGTATTCAAAACAAATTTAATCAATAAAGAGGATCAAAAGCAGCACAAACAGCTATTTCAAAAAAGAAAAAAAGTGAAAAATCATCAAACAAAAGACATTTGAGTAGCAGTTTGAACAACAGAAGTTCTAAAACACAGCTGACTGCCAATGTAACAATGTCTCTAAAAGCTTCTCTGAATGTTTCCACCTTACTGCCTGCATCAGTAGAAGTTTGTTGCATTGTACTTACAACAGTCAGAGAATGTCACAACAGCCAACGTCATACAATGAAAATAGGTAAAAGTAAATAAATAAAAATAGATAAGTGGGCAAAATTATTAAATTATTAATAAAAAAAGATGTTTCTCTACATTGCACAAAACATTACATATTCACCTCTTTCTACACGCTCTGCCATTACATTGTAAGCAGAGGGCCCCCTTTTGTATGGAACTTTTTTTCTCTGGTATTCCTGTCCACCTCGCACCTTTGAATTCCTGTTGCCAATCCACATCTAAAAAAACAAAAATAACGTTTACAGAGGTAGTGTAATTATAACCCAATTGCTCCATATGGTTCAGTTAATTTTTATATCTTCGAATGAGTTTTGAATGATATGATGGCAAAAGTTATATACAAATTTCAGACCATATGCCTAATTGGTCATTAAATGTATGGCTCTTACCATATGGGTATATTCATATGGTTGGACCATAGGCATATGATTCGACCATACACTTATTGCCACAGGGGATATTTGTGAAATCATTAGCATGTAGTTTTAATGTTAAAAATATGCTATATCTATTAAAGTATGTTTCACCAAGCTTAGTCACAAATTTCATAACTTTCACAAAATACTTAGAAAGCAAATGATATACAGTATTTGACCTAATAAGTGCCCAGTGCGCTTAGAAAATTAATAAACAGGGGCGCTTATTTGGAATGCCAAAACCGCAATTTTATCATGTCCGTGATATGTTTCTACAATGTGTCCACTACTTACGGTTATGAATTAAATGTTGACTCGAGAAATAAGACGTAAAATTCATGCAAAATAAATAAATACCACTGTATTACCATCACTCAGAAGTGGTAGGAGGTATGGAAAAGTTCTGATTCATTCATTTTCTTGAAATTACGACATTAATATACTGTCTGCCGGATCAATAAACACAAGTAAACTTAGACAATTTGGCATGTTTTGGGGGCGCTTATACATTTTGACTTGGAAATACTGTCAGTAACCTACATACATTTTTGAGGTGTTATATGAAATTTATGAAAAATTTCACAAGGCCTTCAATAAAGATGGCGCTTATATTGGGGCAGGGGTGCTAATTAGGTCGAATACGGTATCTGATGTGAAATATCATTTAAAAGATGTTCCAGCAATTTTTGTATATTTCTAATTTTTTATATTGCATATCCTAGGTTAACTTTGGATAAATTTACCTTAATTCTGTCCTCACTACAACCAAACAATTCTGCCAGCCTCTTAATTTCATCATGGCAGGATTTGCCACTGGTTTTCATCCCCTGCTGCCATGATGTTTCTAGTTGTTCTTTCTCTGCAGGGGTGAAATCAACTCTCTTTTGTATCTGAAATAAATATTGTTTCAAAATGAACAATTCCTTGCATATCTTATTAGTTGAGATATATATATATATATATATATATCCCGTAAGCAGGTGAAGTAGGTACTGCTAAGGTTTGGAAAATTTATGATTTCAAAATTGAAGTCGTCATGTTTGTCATAGATTCTGGCACTTAGATGACCACTGGAGTCAAATTCGAGGTATATGTCTAAAAACGAGGCAGAGGAGACTGTGTCAGTGGTTTCTTTAATTTCTAACTATGACGGATATATCAATGAAATCCAATGGATTGCTGATTGAGAGAACATCATCAATATATCTATATGTGAAATTAAATGACCTAGCCTCTTTGATCTTCTTATCTTTAATCAATCGTTGAAGAAATTAAAATAGCTGAATTTGCCCATTTTTGAAGGTAATTCCCTAGAGGTAAAAATTAAGGATGGAATATCAAGGATAATATACATGTATTGATACAACTTGTATCCAGTGAAGAGCTAAGAGGTCAAACTAAATCTGTCATTCCTCATAAGACCCCAGAGAGGGTATCTGGCATGTTAGACTTTTTCCTATGGTATAGGTCGAATGCGTCACCAATCATGTTCCCGTTCCAGTTCGACGTTACTACTAACAGATTTTTTTTCATCAGATGTCATTGCTAGTGGACACTGATTTGCATGAGTCCATGTTTCTATAACTTGTTAAAGATTCATAACATTTTTAGAATATCAATATTATCTTCTTTATGGTACATATGTATCTACAAAAAATCAAGTTTCAACTTTATAATTTGCAACTTGCCTTAGATTGCATGTAATTTGAAAGAGACTGCTGATGCATTACAATGTAATAACACTGATATGCTCTGCATCATTATGCATGTACATTAACTCCTTGTTTTTCAGCGAACTATTTTACTTGTATTAAAACAACATTGTAACTGTTTAATTGTATGATTGTTAGTCTACATTGTACAGTTGTATATGCTTTTCAGTCACTTTTCAGATTTTAATGGAGGACAGTCATACATGATGCATAGTGGTATATGATGATCTTTTTCAGTTTGATTATAAAAATACTATCATCTTCACAAATTAACAGTGAAAAAATCTGCTCATCTTTTAGTTCATTTAATTTATTATGAAGTTTATTGATGAAATATATAATTACTTCTTTTTGTTATATTTAAAAGTATCTTCTACTTTTCAGGATTCTTCTGACAATAAAGAAGACACAAAAGCTTTCTGGAAGGTGGGAAGTACCTATTCAAGTTGGTTAGTGAAGTTTGATGAAGGATTGTTTTGTTATTTTGTTTGCTCTTGAGTGAAATCAAAAATGATCTCCCCCTTTTTACTAGCTAAAACACTGAAGGGGTGAATTGAACTGGTCTTAAAAGCTACAGTCTGTTCACCAGTGATCATATTATGACTGAATACCTTTATTTCATTAAAATTTATTTTATAGCATTTTTTTGTGATTTTTTATTTACTGTAATAACAGGTATTTTGACATATTTTCAGTATCTAGAAACACCTAAACAAACTACCATAGCTTTTACTGATGGATCTTGTTTATCCAACCCAGGACCATGTGGAGCAGGAGCCTTAATATATTTAAATGAAGTTGAAACTGAATTGAAACAACCGGTATGCAAAAGAGGGTCTATTCTGCTTGCAGAGTTAATAGCAAACAAGCTAGTTTTAGATTTTATCCACAGAAAACATAAGGAAAATTTTCTCAGATAGTCAGTCTGCCATTGGAATTTTATCTCTCAATTGGAAAATTGAAAACCACAAATTAGCTGCATGTTCAATAATTTCAAAAATCAATGTTCTTAAACAAGAAGGAATAGAAGTTTTGTTTGAGTGGACTCCAGGACATGCTGACGTACATTGAAATGAAGTTGCGGACAGATTAACAATAGAGGCAGCTAAAGAAGCAGAAAACCTGCCAAAGGATTGAACCAACACAATAACAAAACAAGATGTCACCAGAGGCTCCACCGAGCCTGTCATCGCTCACCTGGCATACAGTTGCCAAAATAAAGTTTACATTAAAACATTTTGAATTTCCGATCGGCACGAAAAACACCAATCTGGGAAATGACCACCTGCTTAATATTTCTGTAAAGTTAGGTTAAAATCTCTACAGTGTTTTCAGAGAAGAAGATGAAAACTTGAAATTCCTTTAGGGTTCAATGTTATACTAAGTTTCGCCATGGCGGCCATTTGAATTTCTGATCAGCATGAAAAACACAAATCTGGTAAAGGACCACCTGCTTAACATTTCTGGAAAGTTTCGTTAAAATCTGCAGTGGTTTCAGAGAAGAAGATGAAAAAGTGAAATCTCATAGGGTTCAATGTTAAACTAAGTTTCGCCATGGCGGCTATTTTGAATTTCCGATCGGCAAATGATTCACAAGCTACGTACATGACCATCTAATTATCATATCTGCAAAGTAACAATTCAATCCATTTTGTACTTTCAGAAAAGAAGATGTTTGAAATTTGGACCAACAGGGATAGAAATTAAGCAAAAAATTGTACTAGCCAGTCGGACTAGTAGATAAAGAAATCTACTAGTCCGCCAGAAAATATACTAGCCCGACAAACACAAATATGATCTATAATGTATTTAAAAACATGCACAAAATGTAAATGAACCTCTAAACTTATTAACCTGCTAAATGGAAAAGTCTTGCTATAAGAGATAAAATTAAGAACCTATTCTTGCTAGAAAAATTGTTGTATTTATTTTAATCTTTTTTTGTGTGTCACTTTTTTGCAGATGATAATTTTTTTTTAATTTATCACTATATATACAAATCAAAAGCATTATTAAAATCTAATCAATTTTTTTATAAAGGTATAACAACACAGATTTGAGCATTAAATGTTGCGTTAATTAATGGTGATTGCATTGTCATTTAAATCTTAATTACATGTACACCAGCACATATACTATCTAATCAAGTATTTCCCAACATTTAATTAGTAAACCAGTTAATTAGTCTGTAAAATGACTAATTAGTTCCTCAAAATCATTGAAGTTTACACTTTCCAGAAAATTTCAACTAGTCCACAGTTGGTAAGATAGATTGACTAGCCCGACGCTGTAAATACTAGCCTCGGGCTAGCGGACCAGCGTTAATTTCGAACCCTGACCAATCTGAACACATAATTGGCCCTGGGTGCCATGTTGAATTTCTGATCGGCACCAATTTCAAAAATCTGGTAAAGGACCACCTGCCTAACATTTCTGCCAAGTTTGGTTGAAATCTGTTCAGTGGTTTCAGAGAAGAAGATGAAAATGTGAAAGTTAACAGATGACGCCGACGACAACGGATGCAAAGTGATGACAAAAGCTCACATGGCCCTTTGGGCCAGGTGAGCTAAAAAAGGCTGCACATGACCATGTAATGAAAAAATGGCAGTCAAGGTGGGAATCGAGTGAACGGGGAAGATTCTATTTCAACTTTCACCAAAATGTAAAAGAAAGACCTATGTTAGACTTCCCAAGAAGAACAAACATCAGATGATAATTTTGAACTGTAGAATTTACCAGATTTGTAAATTGGTCGATTATTTATCCCCCCCCTCCCCCCCCGTTAGAGGGCATTAAGTTTTACCTTCGTCC
>JAOXYH010071219.1:0-10963 GCA_028566455.1 Botula fusca
CAGGAACGTGAAAAGTGAAATTGGTCAAAATCGAACTTGACCTGCCTTTAGTGATTCCTAACAACATATCAAAATTTCAAAACATTTGAGCTAAGCAAACTTAACTTATTGAACGGAAACGGACGGACGGACGGACGGGCGGACGGAAAGACGGACGGACGGACAAGGGTAAAACTTAAAGCCCCCGTCGCCTTACGGCTGGGGCATAAAAATCAAACAGAACAGGTTTTGTATACACCCAGAAGCATCGCACCTTAAACAAATTCGGAATTAGGCAAACGTCTGTACTGATACCTATTTGTCGTGAATTTTATATAGTATGTTGAGGGGTGTTTTACCGCGTATTTGAAAAGAAACTTTTTTCCGATTCGGCAACCCCTTTTTATCATTGATATTCCATTACATAAAAATTTAAAGTATATAAAACTTCTTTGATCTGTTCAATTTCTTAAAAGGCAAATCATCAGTCTGAGAGCAATTTGTAATTTTCTTAATTGAAAGGAATCGAATTAATTTCAAACTGTTGTTATCAGATTTCGGCTTTTTAAGCCATCTTCCCTTGCTGTACCTTCTATTACATTCATAATGATTGATAATATCATGAGTTGCATGTAAGATTACGATGCACATCGGGCAATATATAAACTTTATACAAGAGTTAAATTACAGACACATGTATAACATAAAAGTTATGTTATTACATGCATCTCTTGATCAAATAAATTTTTTCCGTTCGATTAACTATTTCTCAGAACATATATTAATTTAATAATTATATAAACATTAATAAAATAATTAATATTATTTAAGATTTAGAGCATGTAGAGGTTTAAAATGGAAAGACCCTGTTGTTGGAAGATATATTTTCTATGAAGTGTGTTCCTTTAAGTTCACAATATGATTGACAATAAATGTCACGAATGTGCATTAAAATTCCGGTGTATATCATACGATGTACAACATATCAAAAGTAGTCTGTACAAGATTTATATTCTAGAAACATGAATCATGCACAAAAACCTTTGTCATTATATAAATCTCATCATCAAATTAATATTTTCCGTTCAGTTAGGTAAAAATAAATTCCACAGAGGAATTTGTAATTTGCGGAACGGATTTCGTAATTTTCAAATCTTTCTCTATGAACTGATTAAATTCATAATGACTTCAGAACATTTGAGATCTCAGGCTATTTATGCAAGAATTATATTCAAGGAATTCGCGTCATACATAGAAAGCCGTGTTATGACATAAATTTCTTTGTTTCGTTACTTATTCCCCAAAGCAAGAATGGAACAGAGTAAAAAGATAATTAGAGTAAAAATATTCTTATTTTTGAGAAGCTTCGCACATTTAATTTTCATCATTAACAGATAGAGATCATTTTTCAGTTTTTTATAATGCAAAACTTATTAACTATCACCGCCGGATATCCCAAAACTAATTCCGCATTCCGCACAATAATAGCGCCATTACCGATATTTGATATATAAATTTATCAAAAAACTGAATTTTTTTCGTATTTGTTACTGTGAGGCCAAATATGCTTAATAAAGCTCAAATTGCTCGATAGTATCAACAATCAATTAAATACTGTAGAAATTTGGAAATTTTATCATCATTGATTTAAATTTATCGTTCACTCTATTTTACATGACCTTTTAACGTGAATGTTTATACAGATACTCCCATATTGACCCTCATGTAACACACTTCACTACATTATCTAACAACACGTTACTGACCTGATTGTGCTTTTAATAGAGCAATAGAAAATGGGTGACTTGCCTTTTCTTGATTTGTCTTCGGTATTGGTATTTGTAGTGGTTTGGCTAATAAGTTTTCTAATTTGGAACCACTGCCAAAGGCCCGGTGGAATGCCACCTGGACCCAGAATATGGCCCATTGTTGGAAATATTCCGGCATTGAGGGGTAAAAATCTGGTCGAATCTTTTCGAGAGCTCCGGAAACGATATGGTGATATTTTCTGTTTGAAGATGGGATCAAGGTGGATGTTAGTTATTAACGGTTACGATAAAATAAAGGAAGCTTTAGTTAAACAAGGAGACGCTTTTATCGACAGACCAGATACGTTTGTCTTCGTAAGACTTCTTGATAGAACGGGTAAGTACATAAATAAATCAAATGGTATAATTGCAATATATATAAAACACTGGCACTCGAATTGTGAACACCTGTTTTTCGTCATTATTGGTCCCTTTCGAGATACTAGAAAAAAACCTGTATATAGGGAAAACAGTTTTTAAAGTCTTTTGTGGCATGGATGGTCCTTTGTTTGTCTTGAAACAAACGATGTTTTTAGTGCCAATCCAAATCCAATATGCAGCTACAGGATATAGTTTAACATGCTCCACGGAAACCGTTCTACCTATTGAAGCGCAATTGTGCATATAAACATAATTTTCCTGTATATATATATTCGGTCTTTAGCACAAATTCAAGATCATCCCCAGTATCAATAATGCGTCCTGATCGAGTGGTATCAATAATGCGTCCTGATCGAGTGGAATTTCAAACTATAAAGCAAACTGAGATGTATAATGTCATTAGATATTGTTTGTTGATCCTCAACCCAAATGTTAATTCAAATATGAGATGCTCGCCACTGCAGACATAGTTTAACATAACGCCCTATGAGGAACATATACAGTTGCGCTCAGTTCTAACCTCTCTTCGATTCTGTCAGCAAAAACTGTCGTAGAACTGTTCTAGAAGTGTCCTGGTCCAGAACTCTCCTGGCCTAGAACTGTCCAGGGTCAGAACTGTCCAAAAGTGACATGGGTTAGAACTGTCCAGAACTGTCTGAGTCAATACAGGCTGTGATAAACTGTTCTGCGGTAGAACTGTCCTGGGTCAGAACAGGCTGTTATAATAATTTCTGTTTTATTCATATGGTATCACGTGCACTGTTGTTATAAATTATTTATTTACCTTTCAACTAATTTGATTCTTGAAAAATTTTGTTGAAAATGTCATTTGTCTGTCCGAAAGGGTTCCGGGGTAGAACTTTTCAAAAGTGTTCTTGTCTAGAACTGTCCAGGGTCAGAACTGTCCAAAAGTGTCAGAACTGTCAGAAACTGTTCTAGGTCAGGACACGGTCAGTCAGAAACTGTTCTGAAAGTGTTAGCAGGACAGTTCTAGAACTGTTCTAGGACAGTTCTCCTGATAGATAAGGACAGTTCTAAAGAGAGGTTAGAACTGAACTCAGCTGTACAAACTGCTGTATCGAGCACCTGGTGTCTATGCCTAATACCTTCCGGAAATTATTTATAAAGATACCAAATGTGGCCAATCAATTAGGATGAAGTCACCAAACAGGGTACACAACTGCAAATAAGAAGGTCAACATCCATGTTTAATTAATGTTGGAAGGTATGTCCGTTTATTGGTAGGATAATGCGATATTATTTTGATACTATATAACCTTGAATTGATTGAAAGCAAGTTTGTTCAGTATAACTGATTTTAGCTTAATTATTGCCGATCAATGCCTTGTTTGCATATTTGAAAAAAAAATCAGGATAATTTAAAGTTAACCATAAAATTCGATACATATATTTATGTTTAACAGCTTCTAGTGATGCTTCTACAGTTCAGGCTTTTACCCATTCTTACATGAAATACAACAATTAAAAGATGTGTCTTTATATTGTTTCATTTGAAATGAAAGGTGTTGTTGCTGGACACACTTTAAAAATGCTTTCACTTGGCAAAAAATTTGCAGGCGAAACGATTTTTTATGTTTTTTTGCTGTAAAATGGCTACCATGCACAATCGGCTAAAACTAGAAAAACCTCAAAGCTAGTTAAAATATAGTAATTATGATCTTAGACATTGAGGCTTAGCCCAATTCTGGATTCTTTTGCTATTTCATGAAATTCTATTTTCAGTAACGACTGCCATAATGGATGGGTGTTGCGATACAATTTGCAAAAGATAGCTAACTAACTAAGGACTATTTAGGCTTGGTTTGGTTTCAGTCGGAAAACATTTCCCCATGTTTTTTCCTGAAATATGCCTAATTTGTACAATCAGCTATATCAGCAAATTTGAAAGTAGACAATAACACCTGTAATATTTGTTAAAACATTCGCCAATTCGCTCCTAAAGTCCAAATTTTAACACATTTGGGCGTAAAATACAACAACTTTGGCCATTGTATGAAATTTCTATTTTCTATTTTCAGTAACAGCAGCAATTTTTAACGGAAGGCGAAGCTGACAGGCACAATTTTGATAGAGAAAACACGCCGTTAAATTTACAATAATGGCACACACAGAGTTTATTTTTTCTATTACTAATCTTACATGCATTTTTGCAATTTATAAAAGATGCGGGCTGATATTTCTCGCCATATATCCCATATGTTTTTTCTATCAAATATCAGGACTGTTATCCAACTTTCGGTTCAGAGCAGAAGATTTTTAAATGACTTTTTGAAGAAATTTTATGTTTAATTGGACATTTTATTAATTTTTGTTTGCATTTACCCCTATAACAACAGTAGCCAAGTTTATTGATTGGCAGAGTTTCAGACTGAAATTTGAAAGTAAATACGTTTAGAATGATTCAGATCATGTTTAGTTTATGTGGGCCTAGTAGTTCTAAAAACTTTAAGAAGGAGGACGGACGACGGAGGCAAAGTAATGGTAATGGATCTCATTGGACCTTTTGATGAGCTAAATACATGTATTGTCAACACAAGCAACATCTATGCCATTTTCTCTTGAAACTGACTTGCTAAATTCATTTTTACACATTTCCCGCATAAGCTCCTGTGTTTAACTTTGCTTGCCGATGATGGCCATTTTAGATGAGGTTGGGGCCACTGGGAACAGTTTTCAAAATGGACTACTCAAGCACTATCAATGCCACTTTTTATTACAATTGACTGCCTAGAGTGTACGAAAACACCTTTCCGCATTTTCTCATAGGGTCATATAAACGCTATTTTAGAAGTAAACCACCACGGGATGGTCCATGCCATATTTACTTTAAACTGACATGCTGGTAAAGAAGAAAATTTGTACATATAGGGTCCTATATTAAACCATGTACACCGATGGTGGACATCTTTGATTGCGATACAAGTTATCGGAAAATTTTGAATGTTATGCGGATTATGTGTTAAAGAATGTCTGCTGATGGCGGCATTTCTTAGTTTGAGGTCGAAATCACCGAACGTAAATTTGAATTTGGAACACAAAAGGGTGCTTCATGCAATGTAAGCTTAAAATTGTTTCGCTTGTTTCAGAAGAACAGATTTGTACTCATAAGGTCCTGTGTAAAACTATGTTCGCTGATGACCGATATCTAAGATTGGGGTTGGGATTGTCAGAAAATGTTGAAAGTAGACAAGCTAAGGGTCATCCATACCATGTTTGCTAAAGATTTGTTTGCTGGTGTTAGAGAAAGAAAAACATCAACTTCTTATATGATGCTTTGGTAAAGTATATCTGCTTATTATGGTCACCTTGGATGGTCACGGAACATAATTTTGAAAGGTCGTCCAAATGGACTATGAGGACAAATTTTGGATCAAAATCGCCAAGAGCAAAATTTCGAACGAAAAGCCAACATACAGGGGCCCAGTGTTGATAGATAAAAGCTCACGCTGGGTTTAGCTAGGTGAGCTAAAAATTGCAAAACTTCAATGTTCACCAAACACTTGTAGTATGTGGTTCTACAATCTATATGTTAGTCATTCTGGCAATAAATAAAAAGTTTTGGTAATATGATATGAGCTTTTTTGGTTTTTAGTCACGGCAGCCATTTCTTTGTTAAATAGCTCAGTTCAGTTGGTAGCTGATTTAGGAAAACAGCATAAAAGTAGTTGAAAATAAATATAATTCACTCGTTATCTTGAACTCATTTAAGTCGGAAATTTCGGATAATTTGAATAAAATTCTTCTTACCCTTGACATTGTATAAATGTTTTTACTTCAGATAAGTCGAATTTTCGGTTTTGTCGAAGTAAATTGATTGATTTCTGGGTGTTCAACATAACCATAGTCGACTGTAAATAAAAAAATATATAAAAAAATAAATAAAGTGTCATTTAAAGAGATGTTTTGTTTCTGTGAAAGCGGCAACATTAAATAGAAGATTGTTCTGCCTAAAACAATTTTGGAAGGAAACACCTTAGCATTAAGTTTTGACATTTTAAGCAAAAAGCGGTTTTTGTCATTAAAAAAATTCGGTTTTGTCTTTGTAATACTTATGACATAATGCGGTGTGACAGATTTGCCTTGACACAAAAAAAAACAAAACGTTATCTTATCTAAGCCTGTGTCACTTACCTGACGTAACCATAACTTCATGCGGAAATTTGTTTGTTTTGTTCAAATAAGTTCTTTAGACACTGACGAAGCTCTTTTAACTATTTACGAATTTTCACTTTGTTTGACTTGGACTCATTTATGACGTCAGTAAGCACTGTAATTAATTTTGTTTCTAGGTTTGTACGTTGGCTATCTCTAATGAAGCCATATTTTTATATAGCGGATTTGATCGAGAGATCTGAAGAGTTGGTCAAAATGTAGGCGATTGGGTGTAAGGGAAAACTAAACAATTGTCAGTATTTAAAAATAGTACTATTCGAACTAATTTTCTCACACACACACATACTTGGAACCAACTAGAATACACCCTTTTTGTCCCCAAACACATATATTTGGTGTACTACATTTACAATGACAAACGTTTATTGAATTCCAGTGTGTGTGAGTTTTGACGATTAGCGGATCCAAGATATTACGGATGTACGGAAATACCAAATTACCCTCCATCGGGCGTTCATATTATTGCGAAGACAATCGAATCCCATTTTTCGAAAAAAATGAAAACATCTCATTTTTTAATTTACAGTAGTTTACACAGTAGTTAAATTACATTTGCAGAATATTACTGATAGAACAGAAATTGCTGAGTATTTTTTCTTTTACATTTCACAAAAATACATAGTTTACAAACATCAACCTAAGACATTGTAACAGCGGAAAATGATATTGAGTGTTACTGTCCGTCAATGCAGAACGTTTTTAGATTATAGGTTATCTTTTACTGATATCATAGTAATTGTCAAGGTTTTCCCAGACTGTAAAAAAACATTTTCTATCTAGCCAATTTAATTGTGGAGCTGAGAATGTTCAAGCGCTGTATTTTACATGAAATCATGTGCATGTCAAACTTCAGATTCTGACAGGCGTGAAATAACAAAATATTTTGAAGAGTACACATCTGCATGATGTTAAAAATCTTTTTATCTATCCATTATAAACATTCACAGTGTTAAAGTAGTACATCTGGTTTATTTCAATACAAAGAGATATATGATAATAATGATATCAAGTACTGATGAACATAGATGAGTTATTGCATCATGTCGCCCTCAAACGTAACTGACATACAGGATGCATTACTTACTTAACAAACATGAAAATATCATACTTTCACGTGAATAAAAAAGATTAGCTGTGATTATGGCTAATATGCTTTACAGATTTTCAGTTGTAAATCTTTGAAAAATTCCTCTTCAACCAGAAAGAATAAAAGCAAAGATGTGGCCCTATGGAAACAAAATGTTGAAAAATAATCTTTTCTGAAATTAGCAAGAGTTGAGGGACAGTGCTTGAGTCGTCTACTTTTAAAATGACCCCGATCTAATCTCAGGGGCCGCCCGCAGTGGATATGGTGTAACATATGACTTAGTGGGAAAATTTCTTCACCGAAACGAGCCAGCCAATTAAAGGAAAACTGTCGTTGATTAGGGAACATCCTTTTGTTGTCCACTTCCTGTGTCCGGAGACCTCACTTTGGTCTACGATGGCCGCCATCAGCGGACATAGTTTAACATCTACGAAATTTTATTTTAAAAAACACAAATAAAGCAAACATGGCTCGATAAATGATTTAGTGTGTCTCGCACCCCGACCTCCAGCAAACAGTTAATCAAAGGACCCTATGAGAAAAAATGTAAAATCCATCAGCAGACAAGGATCTTACGGGAAAATAAGTATAATCTTCTCTCAAATCAGTACGTAAATTTAAAGCAAACGTGGCATGAACCGTAATTCGTGATTAGAAGCTGTTCACCATTTCCACAAACTTGAATTTCCGTTTCCAAGAATCATCCCCGCCAAGTTTGGTTCAAGTTGGCTCAGTAGTTTCTGACAAAAATCTTTAAGTAATTGTTTTGTTTATTCTGCAAATTTTGCATAACTTACGAATATCGGTACTTGTTACAGTAATCTAGTTAATTATAATCCCCCAGTCGTTGAAAACGAATACATTTTAGCTAAATGATCAAAGTTCTGTGAACCACACCACGCCCCATAAAGTGGAATTGTAATTAAAAAATTCTTATTCACGCTGTTGAGGACTATGCAAGAACATTGTTCAAAGGAGATTCTGAGATCAATTCCCTGCCGGAGTTGATCAAAGCTGTAGGGTCTTTAATCTTAAAACATATAAATACACTTAGTAGGTCAATGAACGCGAAAGATATGTCTATTTTCAAAATCCTGTTGCAGAATAAACATTGTCCACCATTCACGCAAATTGTTCCAGCAGACATGGCCCAAACTAATATCGTCTGCAAGAAATACTACATCGAACGACTAAATAGAAACAATAGACATGCTACAAATAGTAATCAGACATATACTCCTACAACTCTAAGCAGGACATCGTCGATAATCAATTTATTCCTCAACTTTCTCTACAACTGATGAAAATTGCGATCTTCCACCACTGTACTGAATACAAAATTACATAAAAATCCCTACAAACCACGTTACATCTCTGGATCTGTCAAGTGTACAATCAAACCTCTTTCTAATTTGTGAACATCCATACTTACAGCTTTTAAAAGGTCTTAAAGGGTACTATGGAACAGACTTGAGTCCATTTCTTTGCAAATGTAATTAATTAAATTACAACTACACTGAGTATTCTTAAATTACATTATCATTACCATTAAACTTTTTAGGAAGTAACCAATTATACATTACATAACATTTCCAAAATAATTAATTACATTACGCACTACTTTCCAAACATTCTTTTGATTTTGTTTGCCATGAAAATAGTTCTTATTATAAACTTTGCAACAGTCCATAGGGACTTGGTTCACGCTGAGGGGTTTCTAAATTTAATTTGTTAAGTCTTGCATACTATGAAGTTTTATTATTTATGTACAAAAATGCATATGACAAAAACAACACAGAAATCAAGCAGTATCCAATATGTAGTTCAAAGGCAAGAAGTCATTTATCTGTCAAATCTGAATTGCACTTGATCATCGTGAGTTTTTCAAATTTCTCATCAATATATTAGTCCGCATCTTTCAGGATGGAAAACTTTTCCAGCGATACTGAAAAGTCTTTCTACTGCAGAAGTTGCTGGGATTGTTAAATATTTTGTTGCTTATCTGGTCAAGGTGGGAAGTCTTGTGCTATTTAATTTCCAAAATTGCAATGGATTTTCTGCATTTCAATACATGACTCTGCTAAATACAGATCAACTTCACTAGTATCTCCAGCTAAGTGCCCTTATCTGGCAAGAAAATAAAGTCATCTGACCTTGCTTTTTTGGCGGAAGGAGAAAACAAGATTATTACATTGATAGCGGTTAAATACCGAGAGTTCCCAGTTGAATAAAATCCGATATTGGCACATGTGAAATACCAGTCAAGATTTCACTCAAGGAAGTGACGTTACAATCGACGTCGTCAAGGACGTTGCTGTACAAGCCGCAACGCGAAATGACATAATAAATATAATCCTTTAGTTTTCTCTGTTATAATGCAAAAATTATCAATGTAATAAACAGTATAACTACTTATTGGAATTCGTGACAGAACAACACATGCAAATCACTCATGCGCGAGCGCATTCGTGATTTACAGTGTTGTGCGGTCACTCGTTGTAGAACGACGATATTTGAATTCCAAACGTAGTTATACTATAAAGCTGTGAAATGTAAACACCGTACATGGGAGCAAATGGGATGTTACTAAAGATAAATAAAAAAAAAATGAAAACTCGAAAATAAAAGTCATCGCGTTTGTCACACATTTTAGTCAATAGGTTTCCTCTCAATGTCTTTTTTGGAGTAAGTCAAAATATTAGGTTGGCCTCATTGTGTCGGTGTTGTCTTTTATCACGAGTTTATTGGGATTAGATGAGGTGGAGGTAGTCACCAAATCGTGAATTCGTCATCTATGTAATGGAAAATGAGATTGAGGGAGTTGGCTAGGAGACGGAAATGTCAGTTGACAATATGGCTGACCATAAAAATTAACTGTAACGTTTCTTAAATTTGTATGACGTGTGCATAAAAAGTGTCATAAGATGCTCTCTAGGGTTAATATGGCTAATATCCTGTATATATAGGTATTTTAACAAAATACAGATTCCGTTACAAATGTGCAAATATATGTATATGTTTTTGCCTTATTTTTCTAGATCTCATATAGTCATTCATAATATCGGCAACAGAATACCGAAGCAACAGGTTCAAGCACTAATCAAAAACTCGTGAATTCAGAGACAAGGAAAAAGCACGGAGACAAAAAAGAGAAACCAGGACGAAACAAAAAGAAACTGAAAATGAAGAACATGTAGCAAACAAACAAAATAGAAACAGACGACACGAGAACCAAACCACTAGCAATGGGAACTCCTACCAAAACTTGGGAGTGACATCAGGTGTTCAAAAGATTGTATTCTAGTATCTTCCTTTTTGCCTCAAAAGTTAGTGTCGGAATGTTTTATAAATTTTGAAAATCTTCGACCTCATTTCAAATTTATCACTATATACAAGAAAAGAAGGGATATGATGTATAAATTCCTGACACAAAATCCCTACATGCACTTGACAAAACCTAAAGCAAAGGAACAGCGTTTTTATTGCTGTTCTTCATCTCAAAGTCACAGTGAGG
>JAOXYH010071329.1:0-10960 GCA_028566455.1 Botula fusca
GTTTCCAACAATTTTTTTTTTGCAAATCTTTGCGAAGGCCCAGGTGAGCGATACAGGCTCTTTGAGAGCCTCTTGTTCGTGTTTGTCATTGGTAAAGGCGAACCACGAATTTAAATATCCAGCGAACTGTAAATTATCAGCCGACTTGTTACTAAGAAAAAGCAAAACCATGAAATTAAGTTCCTCGAAAGCTCCTATTTTCCTTGAACCGCGAAAATTGGTATCAACGAAAATAAATGAATCCACAGTAGTAAATGATTGTATTCAATACAATATATTCAGATTATTTGTGACATGAGTTTGCTACATTAGGTTTGATATACTTGGCCTTGAGTGAAAGCTTATCTTGCCTTGTTGCAAAGGTGGGTCTCTCACAATTGAAGGCCATCTGTTAAGCTTAAGGAACTTAGTTTTCTTTCATCACAATAATAATAATTTTAACTGAGAAAATGCTGAATAGTGTTGAGCCGTATTTAAGCTGATCTGAAATTTGCTACTGCACAACAGCTCTGAAAAATAGTACACAAAACAAGATTGCCTTTATGATAGCGGGCCGTTCAGGTTCAAAACTAAAATTTCTATATTGATCCATTTCAGAGGCCCTGAAGGGTATGGAAGCTGTTGCAGAACACATCAATGAAATGCAGAAAATATTTGAAGAGTATGGATCTGTGTTTGATGAGTTGTCTAAAATGTTCAGGGAAATTCATCCGCATAAAAAGGTAATTTAGTTGTCCAAAATGTTCAGGGAAATCCATCCTGATAGAAAGGTAATCTAGTTATCCAAAATGCAGGGATGATTTTACTCTGCTTTTTAGCGGATTTCTGCTATTGATGGTCCAGATTTGTCTATTACAATTCATTTATTACATAGCGTTATTTGGCTTCTGGTTGCAAAATCATCCCTGAAAATGTTCAGGGAAATTCATCCTCATGAAAAGGTAATCCAGATCATGTAAATCACATGGACCTCCAATACAGATATGTTTATCTTGATTAGGTTGTATAAAAGATGCAGTTACAAAAATCTTGAGAAATGGCCTGGTGATGGCTACACCTTTTCTAGTGTTGCTCCTTCGATGATATGAATCTGCTTTTAAATGAGTTTTGATCATTTTGATGAAATATTGGAGACAAATAAATGTATTCACAGAAAAAAAGGATCAGAGAAGTTGATGATGAAAGGACAGATTTCAGAAAGAAATATATTATTTGCAGTTCTTTCCTCGGGGGGTAACTCGGGTTGATTTTGACAGGGGGTGCCGCTGGCTTCTCAAAAACCCTACCCGAAATTTCCCGAGGTTCTTTCATTTCTTCACTTTATGTTGCAGCCAGTAGATCTGAGTGTAGGAGAGTTACAGATGTATGGTACAGTGGAATGGTGCAATATTTGTGATAGTCTTGGTAAAGTCAAGAAAAACCTTGACCTTGAAAACATTGTGTTCGTCTTTAGGACTGGAGTTGTCTTTCTTTGTAGAGAGCGAGTTAAAAGAAGAAAATCAAAGGTATATTGATTATGGATGAAAGTACCTACTCAAGGATAATACATGTATTTACAAATTGCTTTTATTTCATCAAGTTCTTGCATAACAAAAGAATTTTTAGTCGTAAGCAGATTAAGTAGTATCCATGGAGACAAATGATATTTTTGATGGGAAAACATAAATTCTTAGTTTCATAAAAAAAATGATAAAATAAAATCATAAGTAGCTTTTAATATTAAGAACAAGGCTAGATTTTATCAAGGAGAATGTGGGCTTAATAAAATGAGTGCCTTATTAAACTGATTGGTGTTTTAAGAATAGTTTGCCTTTCATATAGCCCATCTTATCAGGGACCAACCATCTTGAAAGGCTAATTACATTTGGATAGCACCTTTTAATTGAATTACATGTATTTACCTTGCTGAATTACATCATTCAAGATGAAAAGGGGGACAACTGTATCATGCACTACCTTTTAAATGTTTATCAACCTCATTCTTTATTTTAGGGCAATACTAAGGGAGGTAATGCAGATCCGACATTTGAGTTCCACGAACGATTTCGGACACTTATCCCTGTTCAGGAAGTCCAAGTTCAGGGAGGTCGTGTCAGTGACATGGACAGACATTATTGGTGGGATTTAGTCCATTGTCGGTCAGATAAAGATGGCAGACCAGAGAGAATATATCAGTTCTGTAACAGGTTCGTATGACATAGAATGGACCCTTTCTTTTAAAGATTTTTAAAAAATAAAGCCAAGGATCAGGTTGTTTTTGTATCAGTTTATGGATGTTAAAAAACATTTTATCGCAATTAGGGTGCCTTAAATGTTGTGGAACCTGAACCCTAATGGTTCTGAATATAGATGACTTCTAGAATCAGGTTATTTTTGTATTATTTCCTAGATGATAAAACATTATATCGTAATTCAGGTGTTTGAAATGTTATGGAACCTATAGTCTTTATATAGCCATTTGTTGTCCAGTTTATTTAAACTTAGTATATGCGTATACAAGACAGTCTTCTAATGCATTTCTTAAGCTATTCAAACACCCAAGTAATTGTTACAAAATTTCAGTTACAGGGTAGTTTCAGATATCAAATTTCTAATACATTCAAACTTGAAAAAAGGATTCAAGCTATTCATGCAGATTCAAACTATTGTATATTCATTAACGGAATTCTCTTATGTTGCCATTTTGAAAATTTTGTCATTACAAGTCTCAATAGTTTTCTAATAAAATTTTAAATTTTTTCCAGTTCTGTGGAAGCCAAGTCAGACTTCATGAAGATAATTAGACAGACTATAAGAGAAAGTGTTCGTAAAATGACACTTCCAGCAGGTTCACAACCTGCGAAAAACAATTATGCACCTTACGGAGGTCAAAGGTTACAAAAATTGCCATCAAATCTACGGACGTTAAGTAAATTAAGAAGAGGAAGTGGGAAAAATTCTGACGTGGACAGACATTCGGCAGAATTTGAGGAAAAAATAAATGTGTTGGAATCGGACGATACTTCTGCATTTAGAATTCGTAGTCGGACGGTCGGAGATCTGAATGATATGGACAAAGAAGATGATGAAAATTTGTGTAAACCGGTTTCGTCTGAACCTCAGATTTGCCATGATACAAAAAGTTCGTGTTCATCAAATTCTAGTCTAAGTTCTAGCAGTAAAGCGAGTGGTTCTGCAGCAAAACTGACGCAGGCAAGTGGAAATCCGTTAACATTTTCGTCAAATAATGTAATGCAGATGGAGGGTTCTCCAGTATGGAAACCACGAAATGAATCTAATGTTATAATTCATAAAGGGCCACATTTATGTGTTCCCAGCAGTGCTATTAGTAGTAGTTTAGTTAATAGTGCCATGTTAAATAATTCTATATTAGATCCAACTAAAGAAATCAAAGATACAGAATGTTAACAAAGTCATTTTGTATATTTCTTAATTCTTTTGACAGCTTGTTATCATGGCAAAAAGTTCATTTTTTTGGCAAACATAGAAACTTTTTCATTTGTTTATTTCTTAATTGCAAAAAGGTTGCAGGATCTCATAATTTTGTGAAAATGTATTAATGAATTGAAATGATTTCTGATAATAAATTCAGAGAACATCTGAAAATCCTGAACATTTATGGGCAGAGAAGTTTATTTCTGATCATCCACTAGGTCAAAATGGCAAAATTGCAACATCTTACTGACATAAAACTTGGCAATAGACTGTCAAGTCAGTCGGTCAAAGTGATGCATTGGTTGTGTACTTAGTACATACGTTGTAGTTTTACAATGTGAAGAACAAATACACAGAAATCATGTTATCATTTTTTAAAATTTTATATCAGTATTATTCGTATTTTATGCCTGTCATTGAAGGTGTACACAGAAGTATATATAACCAAATCGGAGGAATATTAATACTCTAGATAGGATAAATCGGGTTTAATTTTATGGAAAGATGATATGGTATATGTGTATCATGTAACCCAGGGCTGTTTCCAGTATTCCTCAAAGGAAAACAGTTTACATTTTCAAATTCTGAAGCAGTACTACTTTTTTTTTTAACTATGATCTTTCAGTCTTTTAAAAGTCTTCTAAATTGAAACACATGTGGTGTTTATTAAGTTAAATTGAGTTGTATTTTGGTTTATTAAACCTATTCTTTAGTATCCAGAATCTCTTAACAGTTGTCCCCTTCACTTACTAAAATACTTTTTATTGTAAAAAAAAAACATTAGCTTTATGTATTCAATTACACATTTACATGTCAATTTTTATTTTCAGTATTTGAAATCTTTTATTTTTATGGTAAAAAATTAGTTTTGAAACCAGTGAACTTTTAAAACTGATGAAGTAGATTGAATTTTACCGGTAACAAAAATCTATTAACAGATTATGTAAATGAGGTAACTTCAGCATGAACAATATAATTACAATATGGAAATGAAATGGAAATCATGGCTTGAAATCTATTAGTAATCATGTATTGTATTTTTCATGATTTTAATCCAAAGTACTTTTAAATAATATCAACGATTTCTTCTCTGTGTAAAGATCACGGTTTCTGTAAAGCATGATGGTGGTTTAATGTCATGTCGATATTGATCAGAAACGACAGGAAACAAATTCCTTCAGGCGTAACAGGACAAACATGCATTAGATGTTACCACACGCTAATATCTATACTGCGATTATGTACATCAATAATCTTACATGTTTTTCTCCTGTTTTCAGTCGTTGTGAGGTAATTATATTTTCAGTCTATTCTGATGCATATGAGATGGAGATCTGATCCCAGCCTTGGGTTATGATATTATGACTACATCAGCTTGAAAATACTCTCGGTGTAAATGTTACTAACCTTCAAAATTTCCAGCATTGAATAAAAACAGTATTAAAAATATTTGTGAAGAAGATTTTTAGGGTTGCAGAAGTGGGACATTGGAATTAAACAGAAAATGTTAATTTAATTTAATTTAATTTAAAAAATATTTTATTCAAATAAATGTTGGAGCTTTATACTGACTTCAGAGGAATATGTCAGTGAAAAATGTCTAAAAATGGAAAAATTATATTTCACAGAGCATTTCTTGTTTTATGATGACAAAAAAAGTAAGACCAGATCTACTGCCTCTGTTTTCTACCATTTCAGCATCTATTGTTGTCCGTGTAACATTTATGTGACGGTATTCTCAAGCACAGTATAAATACATCCTCCATACAGTATGTCAAAATGATCACCAGTGGTGCTGGACTTAGCAGTATTTGCATGATTGTATGTGTCTTTGGTTGTTGGTGCTGTATTTCTACACAAATGTGTTGCTTTTCAGAAGTGCTTATATTTACCTTTCCCTTATACTTGTCTCATTTACCACGAACCACAAGTTAGCCATTCTGACTTTCAGACAGACCTGATGGCTACCTACTTTAAATCTCATTATTACTGCTTTTAAAGTTTGACTTTCTATAAATTTATCAACCTCTTCTTTTAAAATTACTTTTACAACTTCCTAAAGCTCTGCTCTTCAAGCTTTGTTCAACTTTTAATGTTTTTTTTTCATATTTTGAATATATGAAGAATTTAAATTTATTCTAAAATTACCACAACACAGTTAAAATGTAAACTGAAAGCAAATTTCAAAAATTACTTATTAAAAGTGTTAAAAATATGCATTGTAAGAACAGTGATTTTTTTCTGTTGAAAAATCATATTACATGTTCTTAATTTTGCTTGAAATAATCAAGCTTCTTAGTTACTTCCTAAAGGTCAGTGCTTCCGTCTTTGGTACTCCCATCTTCCCCATATACTGATTTCCTGCAATCATACAGTCAAAGCTTGCATTCCAGTTCTGTTCAAAGCAAAAAGATATTTTCAGTTTGTATGGACGTTCTCATATTTCTTCCAGAAATACCTATTGTTTATGACCTAAATTATATTAGTGTGACTGTTCCTGTCTTAGAAAAAGGGGCGGTAGGACCTTTTCCGGAACTCTTGGATCGGCCATTTTATTTAGCGGGAATTTGGGATTAACCTTAACAAGATCCTGGATTTGCAGTTAAATTTTTTCGGGAATCGGGATTGAGAAATTTTTATTTTCTTGGGAATTGGGCATTCGATCATTATTTTCTTGGGGTTCCATGATCAGACCTCCCTCCTACCCACCCTCTAGAAAGAAAGGCTTCTCTATCTTCAGTGTTATCACTTCTGCCATCTAATAGGATTAGTCCTATCCAGTTCATTTGTTTAAACAATTATTTGAATCATTTAATGTGAAATAGTTCAAAATAGCTACCTTAATATGAGAAGCAGGGATGACTACAATGTCATTAAAAACAAACATGGCTACCCTACCATGAGAAAAAATCCACCTTATATGGCATATGTGATGTTCCTTCAAACAGATGCAAAAGCTTTTATTTTTGGGATTTAAATACATGTAGCTTATGTATCAGCACCACAATCAAGGAACAACATTTCATTCCATTGTAAAAATAAATCATTATGTATATATCTGTATAAATTATGTCATGGGAACGTGCAATGGGAAAATTAACAGCATGTTGGTCTTTTTTATTATATACTCCCCCCTTTTTATAGTGCTTTATTTCATATACATATGAAAAGTTTTATTATATGCATTTGAACATTTATTGAATCATTTTAGCATGTACATTAAAATTTGTGTAAAGATTTCAAGACTAAATGGTAGTTTGTGGAATTTTGTCTCGCCTAGGAATTAGATTTCACATATGGCAAGTAGAATTTTGCCATTTAATTCAGTTTGGCAAAATTTTGCTCTCTTTGTATTTCAGTGTGGCAAGCAATTTTGCCACACTGTATTACAATATGACAAGCATTTTGTCAGAATTGTAATTCAGTGTGGCAAATATTGCCGTATTTAAAATTCAATGTGGCAAACTTTTGGCAAAGTGAAATTCAGTATGGCAAATTTTTGCCCATTTGTTATTGATGTTGGACTGTATGCTATACGAAATTTTGTTGACATTTTAGTGTTTTGTGATTAGTAAACAAAGATGGCATTGTTTTAAAAATTATATCAGAAATCATTTAAACAAGAGGCAAAATATTTTTATACTCCATGGATACACTGAAAATATAACAGACAAAAAGAAATCATATAGATTGTTAAATTTCCATATTAGATTCGAAGTTTCATTTCTTGCACTTTTTATATTGGTACCATTCAATGTCTGAAGTTCATTGGATCCTATATTTGATGGAAAAAACTTTTGACATTGAAAAGGGATTTAAAACAAATCTTTCCATATATTAAGGCAGGTTTGCAACTTGGAGGATCTTTTCCCAGCCATTGCAAACTATAAATGGATTTCTAGTACTGTGGATTCTTTTATTTTCATGGATACCAAGTTTCATTGTTTAAGGAAAATATGGACTTTTGAGGATACCCAATTCCGTGGTTTTGGCTTTTCTTAGTAACAAGTAAACTGATAATTTACAGTTCGTTGGATTCTTATATTCATGCTTTGCCGGTACCCACAAAATCCACAAAAATTGGTATCCCACAAATAATAATGATTCCACAGTAACTGAGTACTGTTGACTTTTTACCATGATATTTTGTGTTGTACAAATCAGTTATTTATTTGGAAATCATTAATACTCAAGTTGTACATTGACTTTACTTTGTAACAGGAGACCAGATTAAGGACAACAAAATGGAACAGATCATTCTATGTACAACAGGCTGTATTTGGATAGTACAGATTTGGGAGATTCATGTAGCATTTTGTATTTTCTTAGTCCATAGAAAGAAAATATTGTATTTAATTGTTATTACAGACTTATTTCTATTTTTTTTCTGTCAAGGATAAATGTTAAAATTTGATTTCTGGTATTCTGGTATGGTTTTTAATAGTTCTGTTTTCTGAATAGTATTGTGGAAAGCCAAAATAGCACAATTGTTGATGTTAGGCCATGTACCAGGGGCTTCAGATAGGAAAAGTGTATGAACAAAGACAAGACCGTGTATCTAAAATAAAATTAAGGAGTATTCAGATCAGCATTCTGTGTTGCATCAGGCACTGCAGGGACATAAAATTTGCATAACGATAAACATGTCAGTATTTACTTCTTCAAAGCATAGTTCAAAAATATAATTTTATGTTAACTGATTCTTTCTATTCCATTAATTTCATTCTTTTGGCTTAGTTCCTCAAGGAAACCACCCTGGATTAATTCAGTTCTTATTAGATTCTCATTCAATAAAGCTGACACTTATGTAGCTGTTAGGTATTCAATCTGATTCACCAGTACAAATCTGTAATCTTCACACCAGAAAAGGTACACCTGACTCACAAACTGCATTTTTCATTTGCTCAAAGTAAATGGTTCTGTTGTGGGATTCCTGTGGTGGTTTTATCCAATGGATAACGTTTATTCACTGGTTAAGCCGTTATATAAATTAAGTAAGGGCTATTCCATTAAAATGGGTGTGGGAGGGTAGGAAGGGAAGTTTCATTATAGGACATGGGTCCTGGGTAATTCTTAGTGCTTGCCCATTTGATGTTTCGTAAAGTTATCTAAAAAAGATTGTTGGTTGTGGGGGTATTTGGAAAGTCCCTTCCTACCCTTCCACATTTGTTTTAATGGAACAGCCCTAAATATATCTAGCTTTATCCAGTAGATCATTATGTTGGATAACTGGACCCAGATTTCGCAGTGTCTTTATATAGCTGAAAATGGTAACTGATCAAACAAATAAATCTCCAAAAAAGTCCATTTTCTGGAGCCCCTGGTACAGCCAGTAGTTTAGGGAATCTCGTATGTATTTAACATATCAATATGAACAGAATCTTTCACTCTCTCTCAGCCTTTTGTTTTGTTGTTGACAATCTTTTACTGCAATCTATTGTTTGTCAGTCATTGTTTATTGTAAACATTAAAATGGTTAATTTATTTATAATCAGGTGTTCATGTCTTTATTATAGAATGTTGAGAAAAAAACAGTTTGTTCATACCTATTGCAAAAATCAGGTGTTCATGTCTTTGTTACCAGAACATTGAGAAAATATTTGTTTAACCTTCTTGCAAAATTTTCTGTCATGTCAGTGTTACTTCTTTATTTCCATTGCCAGTACACCCAAGGAATATGCTAAAATAGTTGGAATGTAGGAGTCCAAATTGTTGAAGTCCTGACATGTTTACAAGTTATTGAAGTATTTTCTGTTCACAATTATTAGTTCTAACATGTTCACAAATATTGAAATCTCTTCTATTCACAATTATTGAAGTCCTTACATGTTCACAAATTATGGAAATATTTTCTGTTCACAAGTATTAAAGTCCTAACATGTTCACAATTTATTGAAATCTTTTCTGTTCACAATATATGAAGTCCTAACATGTTCACTATGTCCATGGTGTTGGAGGCATTCAAAGTCGAAACCTTTCAAAGCTCCACTGTTCATGTGATTTTATCATTCCAGAAGAACAAATTCAAACTGATCAATTATTCAGATTCTTGAGACAAAATTAATGAATTGACCTCCATCAAAAATGGCCACTGTTTAACACTGTGGGAAACATGTGTAAAAATCTCTGAAAACAGTAAGCCAATTTAATGGAAAAAATATCTGAGTATGGATTGAGAGTTACAACTGAATTATTTGTAACCTCACTAATATAAACAGAAGTGATTGAATCAGCACTAACTTTCTTTTAACTGTTTCCTATGGCTGCCCAAGGTCGGCAGTTCCCTCTGGGTACTCCAGCGTCCACCATCACAAAAACTGTGCAATGGTATAGCTGAACTACTACTGAAAGTGGGGTTAACCTTTAAACCCCTTTCAGGGATGATTTTACTCCGCTATTTAGCAGATTTCCGTTATTACCTCTCTGGTTTGCTCCAGTATGATTCTTTTATTATAGTTATTTTGCTTCCGGTTGCCAATTTCCGCTTTGTTTCTTGGACGGCAAAATCATCCCTGTGTTTGATGACCATATGTCAGTAATTCAGTCTGGCATTTTTGGGAAGAGTGAAATTGCTGATTTTTTCTTAACTTTAATTTCATAGAGTAAGGAAGTAGCGGTGAACATTGCTAGTCTGCCTGTTGGAACTGTGATATTTGAGGACATTAGTGTCAACAAAGTTAAAGGTGTAGTGCAAAGAACATTGAAAAGTAGTCGACGACAGAGTGATCCTCTGGGTGGGCGAATCTCATACGAAACAACAAAAGGGTATGTTTTGATATGTTAAATTGATGATAAACTTGCATAAAAAATGAACAAAACTTAGATCTTTGTTGTTTCATAAATGTATAAACGCAGAATGTTCAGGGAACATTTTGTTCATTATGCAAGTTTATCACGTAATACAGTGTACCAAATGAAGTGCATGGGAGAATGCACAAGATATTATTTTTTCATGAATGTGCTTGTCTTCTGCAATCCATGAAAAATGGATTAAAACAGGAGGTACAAAATGACTTTTGATGGATGACAGATTAGTTTAATTAAAACAGTAGCAGATAATTGAAAATAGAGGATGGACATTGCAGTGATAAAATGAAAACCCCTCAATTTTTGCTGTTTTCTGTATAAATGCTTTAAAAAGAAGAAAATGCTTGTATGTTGAATTGATCATTGGCAGATGAACTCAAAAAGCCCATAAATAAAAAAATACTTGAATACTGCATCTTTAACTATTGCAGTTGTCCTTTGGTACATAAATTTATACAAGTTGAATGTAATTTTGTGGGGGTAAGTTCCAAAATCAGTCTGATTTTCATCATGGCATGAACATATTACACAATTTACACACCATAAAGACTAGAATCTATAACATCTGTACTAGTTCTATAGGTTGATCTTGCAGACCAGAATATTGATACACTTATTATTATCCCCTCGCCCAACGGAGTTGGGGAGGGGATATAGCGTTTCGTCCGTTCGTCCGTCCGTCCTTCCATCCGTCACGGTTAAAGTTTACGTTAAGGTC